>JANHFX010023315.1:0-15458 GCA_027560015.1 Chloroceryle amazona | reverse complement strand
GGTGGGAAATACTGTTTGTTTGTTTGGGGGGGAGGGGTGTTTTGGTTTCTTTTGGGTTGGTTAGTTAGTTTTTGGGGGTTTTTTTGCACCTTCCCCCTGGTGCCTGAACGGTGCCTTTGAGTACAGGCTGGTGAGCGCCCAGCCTGGCCCTGCAGCCAGTGCCCTGTGGGACGGGTGATGCTCAGCCAGGCAGCACTGAGGGCTAAAGGTCCACGTGGGTTTGTTGGAGAGTCTGTAACGCCACTAAGCCGCTTAGGGTCTCACCCCCTGGTTTGTTAGGAGCGGTTATTGCCCGAAGGACAGAAGGCATGACCTGTGTGTCTCATCGTACCCCTAAAAGTCTGCGTAGTTTTATTGAAGTTTTACATCTTCTTTTAAGCACACTTTTGCCTGCATTGATGATGTAAGTAGGGTTTTTTTCAGCTTCACTTGTCTGTTTCTGGGTTTCTGTGTCTGGCAGGGTCGGTTGAGTTGCACCCGAAAGAGCCTTGGAAGCACCACAGTCAGCACCTGGTGCAGGTGCTGGCTTTTCCTAACTTGTGTGAAAATAAACCGCATCTTGGTGAGTCTTATTGTCGCTGCAGAGGAGGTGACCAGCTCTGGCAGAGGAGCAGTGATGGCAGGGATAGGTTGTTTTGGCTTAGGTTTGTTAAAGACTTAGTTGTTTTAACTTTAGTTTTGACTTCTGTTCATGCAGTGAGCAAAGCAGGCTGAAGGTGGACACCTTGATTCTGACCAGAGTCTCCATAACTAACCTCGGGAGACACAGAGCTCAGGGCCCTTGCTTTCAGTTTGGGGTTTTGACTTGTATTTCTGGAGGGGGGAGGAGGAAGGGGGATGTTCCTCCTTCATTTCTTTTGTTCTTAAAAGGAAATGATGTTTTAAATACAGAAGTTACTAAAGATTTTGGCACTTGGTTCTTAACTGCTGGATTACTGGGTTTACAGGGCACTTGGAAAAATCCCCAGATTGATCTTTGTATTAAAACTTCTACAGCTCTTGTAATTGCTTTGAAAAAAAAACCAAACAGCAAAGCCTTCCAGAAGCATCCATGTTTAACCCTTCCGCTGCCGCAGGTGTGTATGGATGGGCAGGTTTGACAGCTGCAACAGCAACAAGATTGAAAAAAGCCCGGCGTTGTTTCTAATCACAGTAAATAACTGCCTTCTGTGGCCTTGTTGGTAGGGGACAGTTCCTGGCAGGCCACTTGGTGTTTAAATACCTTTTACCTTTTTGGGGTCTCTCCCTCCTCCTGCTCCCCCAACGCCCCAGCTCCCCCTTGTGCTTTCTGTAAAGCTCCATAGTGTCGAAATGTCTCTGCCTCCTGGTATGTCTGGATCTCTGCACCCTGATAAATTAAAGGTGTAACAAACTCTGGTACCTAGAGATAGCCAGTCCTGCACTGCATGCTTAGTGACGGCCCCAACCCAAAACTCATGGATCTAGGTTCAGCTTTGTGGTTTGGTTTTTATCTGCTGCCAAAATTTTATTGGTTTCCCATTTGCAGTTTGATCGTTCCTAAAAGGCAAAAAAAATCTAAGCCTGTGGAGGGATATTTGGGCTAACCTGCATTGGTGCTCTTCATGAGCTTGTTATGAAGTGAACATGAAGACAAGATGACGTCAGTCTATGATCTTGAGATGTTTCAGAGTTTATCGTTGTGGTGGTTGGCTTTTATTTTTTAAAATCCTTTGTGCTTGTTTCAAGACGCCTCTCGTGCTATCTCCTGCTTACCAAGGTAAGAACGAGGTTCGAGGTTCCCGCCTTGTGAGCTGAGGGTATTTAGAACCTCGATTCTTGTGAGCTGAGGGTATTTAGAACCTCGATTCTTGTGAGCTGAGGGTATTTAGAACCTCGATTCTCGGGAGCTGAGGGTATTTAGAATCTCGATTCTCTTTACGGGTAGGTAATTGGCAATGGTTGACACTTCCCTTTGAGACACTCTTCATTCTGCAGTTAGGCTCCCAAAGCAATTTGGCTAATGAGACTGGCTCTCTAGTGTATTTGCAGCTTAAGATGGCTAAGCAATTTAGTTGCTGCTTGCGCAGCAGGATAATTAACTGTATGTATGCAACTGTAAAAAGAAAAGAACAGCCAAGCCTAGATACTGCAGCACTCCAGCACTGTAAGGACCAGGACCAAATTCCTGATTTGGGCAGGATTGAAGGAGAGCCCTCGTTTCTCAAACTAAATCTGCAGCCAGGAAATAAACACACGGCAAGGAGGCTGAAATCTGATAGACAATTGGTGTTAGAGATGGACACATCTGCTCCCCACCCCTCCCCAAATGGCCAACTACCTTTCTCATGATCTTTAGCTGCAGAATTCTTGACACTTCTCACCATCCCTATTCACTTCCACCCCCAAATGCTTCCGTTTGAGAACTCTACTCTTGATTATTTGCAAGAACAGGAACCTTGCTGGAAGTTGAAGCAACTTCTTCCAAATAATGAGAAATGCATGCTAAGTTTGTTCTTGCAGTTTTAAAACTTAAAAATACCATCATGAACAGGGAAAAAATATTTCTTTCAACAAGATGTTTTAGATAACTTTACATGTTTTGCTCAGAGTTGAATTTCTGACATGCCTCAGAACTTAAATTGTTATTGTTAGGTCGTCTGTAGCTTAATTAGTGCTAAATGATTTTGTGATTGGCAGATACCTTAATAAAATATAATTAAACGTGTTAGAAGACAAGATAAGTATGCAGCTGGTTCCTATCTGCATTAGTGGGTTTCTTCTAGAATACCTTGAGCAAATCAGGAAACCTTTACTGCTGTTCTTGACGTTGTTTGGAAACCCAAAAGTGTTTAGAGCCTTGTTTGTCTTGTTTTGCTTTCTTTAACTTCTGAATGGAAGCTATAGCATCTGAGATGGGTGGGGAAGAATGCGTGTTAACCCGATAATCTGCTGGGATTTCATACAGTGACCAAACCCTCTCCGACTTCTTGACTGCAGTGCTCGGCAGCTGACCTGAGCGGCTGTGATGCAGGTTTGAAGTCATTCCCGGATCCCTGCCTTGCTGCTCTGTGTGTGTGTTTAAAAGTGAAGCATAGGGTGAAGTATGGAAAGGTGATGTCTTGTTACAAGTTACCTGGAGTATAAGCATTTATCTTCTCTAGGTGTGTATAACGTAGTGTGTAATTCCACAGATATATTTTTTTACATAAATTGTACTTTCTTCTTGCAGTTAAAGCTGGAGGAATGAGAGTGTCTAAAAAGCAAGAAAACGGACCTGTTGCGAAAAATGCTAAAGCTCCAGGAAAAGAAAAGACAAGGTACTGCAGTGCAGGGCTGTTCCCCTCCCCACAGCTCAGGGGAAGTTCATGGGTAAGAGGCTGAAGGTTGAAAGCAAAGATGGCTCTTAATCTCTGAAGAGTTTAATTCTTAAATTAACTTGTGCAGTTTACAGTTAAAAGGTGAGTTTGAGGAAATCATTGACTGGGGGGAAAAAAAAAATCCCCAAATGCTCCAACTTCAAAATCTAAGGCCAATGCCTTGCAATGAATGGATCTCTTCTCTATTGTCATGCATTATGTAAGAGAGATTAGAACAACGTGGTACCTAAGGCAATAATGGTCACAGTTTTCAGTGAAATAATGAGGACAGCCTCAAATTCATTCTGAAGGAAATTAACCCCTCATCTCCCACCCCCCGCAAATAGTCTGTTAATTCCTGTACTGGCTACGCCTCCTATTTCAATCTGAAATCTAATTTGGCTTCTTATGTTTTCTGCTCTGTGAAGTTGCTGAAGCTGTTTTGCCCTCAAATGAAGGCATGCTTCTCCTTTTGAATCAGTGACTGGTTGAAATGGTCATCCAAACAAATGCTTTCTTACAGCTTCTTCAAATGAAGACCCAATGGTTTGGGGTTTTTTTAAATACATGCACTTTTTCTAAATATCACCTAGCAAAAATTTATGTTGACTAATATAAAGATAAGAGGGCAAAATTTTAATGACTTTTGTTCCTGAAATTGCATTAGAGGCCAGATCCTAAAAGGAGACAGTGCCTAAAGAGGCCTTTGCTTATATTGCAATTTTAAACTAAAACCTTCCTTAGTGGCTACCGAGTTTGGATGTTCTTTATCTCGCCACGTACCTTATTTTTGCACAAATATTCCCTTTAGGATGCTGCAGCTCCTTTGGGCCCCATCTAGAACTGCAAAGCTATTGCAGAGGACCTAGCACCCGTCGGAGGTGCTGTGGCATTCAGAAACCAGAGTGATGCTGACTTGTTATTCAGAGGAGTCTGATCCATTGAGTTGCTCTTGGATCAAACCTGCTGTGTCCTGATAGCTGTGACCTTGCAGTTCTAGGAAGCAGTGTGCATATTCTCCTCCTCCTCCTGATTAGGATATTTGTGAGGGAATGGAAGGCCCAGCCCTTGGCCTGTTATCAGCTAAAAACGGTACATGCCTTGCTGTGTTACTTGCCTCCGCCAGCGAGCCAGATGCTTACTCTGGAAGTTTCACAGAGCAAGATTTGACACGTTTGTGGGGACGAGACAACATGTAATGGTTAAAGTACCGTGCTTGGGGAGGGGGATCTAAATTCCACCTGGTGTTGTAATTCCCGTGTGTTTAAAACCTTTATCCCTTTTGTCAGCGTTCAAAATACGTGTAAGTTGAGACTGGCACTTGGATATGCTTCCCTAATGAGTGCCCTGCACAGTGTGTGATTTTTTTTTTATTTATTTTTTTTTAATTTTTTTTTTCCCCCGTTTTTGCAGCCCTCTAAAAATGTTTAATTTTTGCTGTTCAGTGGCCCAGCTCCAACAGGAGAGCACAGAATGGCCTTGTAGACTCTTGAGAGCAGGAGAGGAGGGTTGTATTCCCAACAGAATGAGGACAGCCTGGAATTCATCCTTCCCTTGGAAACTGTTGAGCTCTGCTTTATTAGGTGTAGGTAGGAAACACATCTATTGCTTCAGAAGTGACTCGGTCATCTTGCTGTGGAAAAAGCACTTGAAAGCAAATGTTTTTACCTGTAGGATTTGGCTCAGATTTTTGTCCACGTGTAGATGCCTCTCCTGTAGTCCCGGTCTGGGACTCGTTTTGTGCACAAAAATAAGCTGAAGCAAAACAAGGTTAAATACTCTGTTGTACCTCTTAAGAACAGAGCTCCCTTCAAGCAGTCTTGTGTCGTTCTCATGACAGCTTGCTCTGGGCTTGCTGGAGAGGCCTGTCCAACTGGGAGCTGCTCTAGAATCATGTCTTTATTAAAAGAATTTCTCCGAAAGCTGTGAATTAGCCCTTCCACTGCTGGGGATTTAGGGACGAGTTACTTTTTACCTATAAGAAAGGAGGCCCCTGTATATGGAGTTTCTGTGGTACCCAGGTAACCATTTAAGAAGCCTGGATTAGACAGGACAGGTAAGTGGTCCGAGTGGCTTTGTTCCGATTCCCTCTTCTCCCCCTCAGGTTTAAGTTGCCTGTATTACTTTTGATAAACAGACTCACCTCTGGTGTTTCTGAACATCTTTAGTTGCTGTCAGGAAGGCGTCCTTTACAGCTAATGTCTGCGTGCCCACCGCAATCGCAGCGGCAGCGTGTCTGACAGTCCCTGCCAAGTGCTGTAGTCCGGTAATTGTAGTGAAATAGATTATTTTGCCAGCAGTTAAAGGGAAGCTTGTGACTAGACTGGCAGCTGAACTCAGGGTTTGAACCAAGACAGGATTTTTTATATTTATTTTTTTTCCCTTTTGAAAATATGGTAATCAACTGGGTAACTTTTAAATTAACTTTTTAAAAGTTTAGATTTTTTTTTAATTAGCTTAACTGTATTTATCACTGATATATTGACACCGTTACTTGGCAGGCTACAGAAATCACCACTAGTGTTTTTTGTGTGCTTTTTCTGCTTAATGGCTTAGAGGTCAGTAACCTAAAATAGAATTTCTGGAGCAAAGCTGAGCCAGTATCACTGGCTTCTGTCCTGTTCGCTAGTTCCCGGTGCCAGAATCAATGGTCCCTCCATGTAGTACACCTGCCTTGTTGGGCGATGGATTTCTCTGCCAGGCTGCAGTCACAGAAGTCACAGAACTTTGTAAAGCAGTTAGTAGCTGTCATGTACAGACCCCTTGCCTCTAAGTTTCTGACTTAGACAGGATTATCTGGGAGGCTCAAAGTCACTGTCACAGCTTAAAGTGGCTCCTTAGAGCTGAGATTGGTCTTGGCAGGAGCTGAGCTTTGAAATTGAGTTCTAATAAATAAATAAATAAATAAAATCATGCTTGCTCTGAAGCTGCTGTGTAACCTCCGGCATCACAGAATGTAGTGCATCCTGTTAGTAACTAGATTCCTGGCACACCTCATTATTTAAGAGAAACCATTCAAAGTTTGGTGCTACTGGGGCTTTGTTGTTGCTTTTCTAATAACTTGTTTGGGGGGGGGGTATTTTTGTTTGTGTTTTTTTCTGGAGTTAGACAATTTTTATTTTCATTGATTGCCAGTGGTCTGGGTGTAACTTTGCTGCTGGCTGTTCCATAGTCATAGTTACCCTGTGTCACATACAGGTCTTGAATAACTTGTATTTGTCAGTGTGGCAAACTGTATTGATTGGTATTATTTGTGGAACACTGGTAACACGGCTGCTCAGAAAGTTAGGGGGATAATCTTGTGCAAAAAGTGATTGCCTGACTGATGGCTGCTGTCAAAGGAAACACTCCCCAAAAGCAAATGGTGAAAAAAATGTTATGGGTCTAGAATGGAATCAAGAAAATGACAAAGTCAAATATTTGTAGTTCCAGATATCAGCGCTCAGCTTCTGTGAAGCTACTCCCCAGTGTACAAAAAACATCCATTTGGGTATTTAAGGATGTTTTATATATAGTTTTTTGTTTAAAACTGTATCTAAATAAAGCAGCCTGCAACACAGATTTTGCACTATTCTATTCTCGAGGCAGCATCTCTCTTTAAATATCATCCACTCTTCAATGCAGTTAAAGGATTTAGCTCCAAAACCTAAATGGGTGTTAGAAAGTGTTTTCTGTTGGGGCAGGCAAAGTAAAGTGGCACATGTTTCTGTGAGATGGAAATCCTAAATACTTTTTTTCTTTTGCTTTATAGTGCTATTGCCAGTTTTTCAAGAACTCAGAACATGGATGTCTTGCTGGCAGAAGTGCTGAGCAAAGTAAGTGCCTCTGGAAGAACACGATACGTGTTTGTCAGGGCTTCTCCGTAAAGCTAAGTGCTAAAAAAAATCAGTAGGTGATTTTTTCCTTAAACTGCTGTCATCTGGCATTTGTAGGTTTGTCATCTACCACTATACATTCCCGAGGTGATCTATTTCTTTAGCGGTTGGGTGGCTAAAATGCTCGATGGCTGATGCGCAACTCACCTTCCCTGCTTATTCTGCCACGTCCGATTGCATTCCTGTTTCATACCCAGTAGCCCCAGGGTAGTTAATGTATGTCCCAGTTACAGAAAAGCGCAGCTAGATAGGAAGGTGTGCCCTTCTTTCAAGTGGTTTGTCAATTTAGGTTTATTGAATTATTGGTGACAGAGTAAGTTTGTGGCAGAGCTGGGATTACAACACAGAACAAAGCAGTTCTTTATCTCACGGTGGAAATAGCTGTAACTTCCATAAGGATCCAGCCTGGAGAAGTGAAGGGATCGCTTCCTGAAGGGGTCAGGCAGTGTCACTGACGAGTGCGCAGCGATACCAGGCTGGCAGTTGGTGGCAAACCACCGCAAGCAATCCCTGCGGCAGCAGGCACAGCGTGTTCTGCTGTTGCCACGTATCCAGCTGTTTCTCTGGAGGCCTGATGTTGGTCAAGCATCTTCTGGATTTCTCCCTTGGAAATAGTGCAAGATAATTTAAAATGTTGTGTCATAAAGCTGTTGAGGGGCCTTTCTATTGATCGTTGTGCTTACAGCTACTGTGCGGTTTCTCTTGCTAGGCTGTTGATGCAGAGACTCATGCATACACTTTGCAGGAGCTGATTTAACAAGCAGCTTGTAATTTGCATACTAATCTGAAGATCTGACAGTTACCATCTATTTTTCATACACTTGCAGTCTGTAGATTGTGAGGCATACAAGAGTTCCTCATGCACAGAGCTTGGTAAAACATCAGTTGCATCGTTTCAGCATAAGCCTTTCATCAACTGACGTGATTACAGCTTCAGCATGTAGATCACGGATTTTTGCTTAGGCTTGTTTGTTAAGGCGAACAGACACAACTCACCCTGTTTCTCTTCCAGTTGTCCCCACCTCCTCTGCCCTGACCTACCATTTCCTCCTCTTCATTTCCAGAGTCTCATATGTGAACCTTCCTCAGTAGTTCAGAAAGTGTTAATTAGATACATAATGATGATGATTTGAATCTGGGAAAATCAGAGTTTGAAGCAACTTGGTGTTGATGGTGTCGAATTGTTAAGGTTGGAAAAGGCCTCCAAGATCATAAAGTCCAACCTTCTCCCCAACACCTCCATGACCCCTAGGCATGCTGGTTATTTGCTCTGCTTTCCTTGCCTTGACAGCTCATCCTATGAACTGCTAAAACGGGTGGGGAGGGGGGCAGCATAGTTCACTGAATGTAGTCAGGCTGATACCACTTTGAAAACAGAAATCATAGTTAAATGTACAGAGTCACCATGAGTATTATGTATTGATCATTTGAACTTCTTGTGGAGTTAGGTTTTACTGATGTTTTTAAACTACTTTCATATGATGGACTCCCGGAAGAGAATAGCAGAAAAGCTGTATTCCATCACAACTCTTCCCTCCCCCCTTTAATGTTACAGATGAGCCACAAAATTCAAGCAGCAGCCTTTCAAGCAGCTCACCAAAAGCCACGGCCTGCCTTGGAGAAGTTCATACTGCCTAAAAGAATTCACATTATTCAACAGCCACGGAAATGTTAAGATAATCATTAAAATACTCTGGTTACTTAAAAGTGAGGTTCTGTTCTAAATAGCACTTAGCACACTGTGGTGAAATGATCTAAAGCTGTGTGCCTTGTATCTTACTGTATTTCTGTTACTGACAATAAAACACTTTATAAGAAGAGTTACTAAATGCACTTGGGACTTATTAAAATAAGATGCCTTCTGTCTAACCCAGTTTTACCTGTGTACAGTAATGACTCTGCCAAGAAGTCTTAACAGCTTCACTTCTGTGTGAATTTTGACTGAAATCCTGGAAGCTGCCAGCTCTCTGTTATTTCATTTTCTTTCTTTATTTATTTATTTGATAGCAAAGCTGAAGTGAACAGGATCCTAAGAAAGCAGGTCACTGAATGGTGTGGGTTTTAATTTAGGCTGAGGTGTTCCATGCTGAACATGTGCCTCAGGCTTATTGCATAGTAAGAAACTTCAGACACTCCTGGGAGAGATTTCTGTGCAGTGGTAAAAACATTTCTTCCTTGCCTTTCTTTCTGTAAGGAGATCCAGCTCCACGGCAGAGATTCCTCTGCTGAGATCTGGAGAGTAGGAGAACCAGAACAACCAAGTGAAAACAGCCTGTTTGTGTGACCCCTTCGGGGCTGGGGAGGGGGAGCGAGGGAAGCAGCTGACCTGGAGCAGAACCTCTGGGCTGCAAAGGCAGGGAGGAGGGAGGAGTCGGGGTGCAGAGAACTCTGCATGTTGAGTATGGAGTTTTAAGGATGGTACAGTGGGATATGTGGCTGGAAAGCGATGAGACCCAGCATGGACTGGTAGCAGCAGGGTCTTGAGGGGTCACGTTTAATAACGGGGAGGAGTAATTGTCCAGCCAAGCACGGGAAATGCTGCCAGCAAAAGGCAACAGAACAGCCAGTCCAGGGCATACTCCTCTCCTGCTGCTGCTGGTTGGTTGAGTAGCTCATCTGACTTCTTGCTCTGAATTTAACTCTCCTGGGACTGTTTTCTGTAGCGTGGTGATTGCAGGCAAATGTGACACTACATTTTAGCCAAGGAGTCCAAATAGACTTAATATGAAAGGTGGTGCTCAAAACTGTATTGTTAATGAGGCTTCTTTATATACTGTGCTTTCCACGTGTCCGCAGGGCCTATTACAGACGTATGACACGCACTCCCTGTCAAAAAGAGGGATCCCAGGTGGGCTGCCCAGAGTTAGTGTTGCCATTTAATGTGAATGTCTGCTTCTTTTCATCCGTCCATTAGATGTAAATAACTTTGCATGTTGATTAAGGATCCAGTCATGATCACGGGAGGTGGTGATTAGTAGAATGTGCAGAAAGTAGCTTGGTTACGCCTTGAATAAATAGGGAAAATGGAAAACAGTGCTGCTCCGATGACGGAGACTGTTTTCTCCCTGGTCGCTGCTTGTAAACTGTTTGTCACTGTTACCCTGGACAACAGCAGCAACACGCTTTGTGGATATTTCATCTGTAGGCCTCGCATTTGGAGAACAACTAGCTCTCCTTTTAGATCAGGTAGAGCACACTTTTCACTCCCCGGGTCGGCTGCATGTAAATGAATATCAGTATGAATGTAAATGAGTCATGATTTGAGTTCCAGCTGTCCATCAAGTGTGCCATAATCATTCATATTATCAAGGCCAAAAACAGCACTGTGCACTCCGTGTCGCTGGCTAATACCTGCTCCCCACAGAAAGAATGTTAGTAAAATCTTTGTAATTCTAATATGAACTGGCTTTGTTTGTGAAGAAAATAAACGGCTCATGGGATCTGATTCTCAGGCCTTTATGGGCATTACTTTCTGTGAAATAATCTGCTTTGGAAAATTTGTTTTTTATTGTGGACAGGGATTTCTTGTAAAGAGATCTTGTAGGAAAAGGATTGTCCTTTCCCGAGTTGTACCCAGCCTTCCCCTGGAAGCCACATTACCTAGACACCAAACTGTTCTGGCCAGCTTGTGCTTAACCTGTGCCTGAGCGGAGGAACCACCTGAACACCCTTTCCTGGTGCCTGGAGGGACGGGGTCTGTCCTGGCCCGCTCTAGAGGTGGGTGACTGCGTTCAGCTCTGCTCTGCTGTGAGGAGTTACTCAAATGCTGTGGACGGGAGGTACCTGGGATCCTCATTTCTGTCCTGCATCCCTAGGGCTGCTGGAAACCTTACTGCCCTAGCTCTGTGCACATCACTTGGTGGGAATTGGGCTGGCTACTGCACTACGGCATCGCTGCAGGTGTGCGAACGCCCGCGGGCGATGTGACATCCACATCGCTGCACGTGGCAGCAAACAGACTGCACTTCTCTCAGGGCCTTATTTGATTTTCCAGTTTTGAGGTTTTGTTGCTTTTTTATTTGATTTTTAAAAGCGTGTTATTTAAAGTGCATGAAGGAGAATGTTCAGGGTGGGGATGGCATGCTCAGTGTAGAAAGCAGCTGTAGGAAATTACTTTTGTGACATAAATCAGGTATCCCAAGTCATTGCTCGAGACTTAAGTAGTACTTTTGTTTGAAAGGTTTGTAAGCTATTCCATGCAGTGCACGTTTAGCAGATTCTTTGCTACATAGATGAATTAGGTATAAACAGTAACTCAAGTTCTGCAGGTCTAGTGTCTATCGGCAAACAGGAGGTAACGCAGCACAGTCTCAGCATGTGCTTCTAAGAGGCTTCTTGGGAGCATCAGTCTTCCTGAAGAAACAGATCCACGCAGGTGTGGCAGCAGCACTGAGGGTCTGCAGCTGTACAGAACGGACCTGGAGTGACCGTGTGGTGGTTCCAAACAGCCTAGCAGGAAGCCTGCTTTACTGTGAAGTCTCTTCCTTCTTCTGCCTGGGTAAGATTTTCAGGTGTAAAAAACAGAAGAGGACCTAACAAGAAGTTGGGGAATTTAACTTTGATGAACTCAGTTTCATGGTTTTACTAAATGTAAAGCAGGTTTGAGCTCTTCTGCTGTAGCACATACCTCGCGGAGCATCAGCCGACAACTGATCTTCATTTCCTGCCTCTGTGGGACGCTGTCCCTTTGGTGGCATTACAAGTAGCATTTCACACTTGCTTTTTGTGTCCTTAGTCTTTGGAGAGAACCTGAAAGATTTGTGTAGAGAACAAACTCAAATTTTCTGGTCCGATATATTTTATGCTTAAGAGCATTCTGTAACTAGGAGCACTCCCCTTCCAGCCAAGTCAGTCTTACTCACCTGCTGTATTTGGACAGGTGCACTGTCAGGTGCATTATTTTCTCTAAATTAACATTTCTGTTTCTTAAGGTGTCCTGCTTATAATAATATTCTGAATAACAAGAGCCAAACAGGAAATTAAAACTCTATTTTGAATTTCTAAATAATAGACAACGTTGATTTTCATCCTGTTCGTGCCTTCCATTCTGTGTCTCACTTCGGGGCTTGCACCATCATTGATGATACTACGATGAAATGGTTGTGTCTTCTGGTTTAGGGAGTCTGTTTTATTTAGTTCAGGTCTCGATTTAGTGCTTTGCTTTCCTTATTTAAATATGAAGTGCAGCTAAATTCAGAGCATATGGAACAAACACAGTTGGTTTGCTAGAAAAATGAAAACCTTGCAGGAAGCCTATTTTCAGGCTCAAGGGTTATTACAACAGATGCAAGCATGCAATGAGAATGGCGTGGTTTCAGGAAATTGTTTGTTCTGCTGATCTCCATCATGGATGCAATGTTGGTTAACGTGCAGTTGTTTCTATCTGTAGATCTCAGAACACCTTAGAACTGGGAATAGCTGAAGCCAAGTGGTAATGAAAGCCGGGTGAAAAAGGGTTCCAGTAAATATAGATTGGTTCAACATATTGGTAATGTACATGTATTGCTGGTCTTCTGCAGGAGTGAATTTCCTCATAGGCAAGGAAAAGTCTCTGTCTTCACACACTTGGCACTCCCAGGTTGGGTGGTGCCTGACGGAGCTGTTTGGGAATTTGGCATGAGCTGCTCTGGAATGAACTGTAGTTCATGCTGCTCAGCGTACAGACTGAGGTCTGCATCCAGAGCTTGGGATTTCTGACTCTTGCTGAAACTGCAGCAGATTGAAATGGCAAATAAATTACACATGGCAAATATGGGAAGTTACCATAAGAGAACTGTAACAAAAGACTTAATTTTAATACATAAATATTAGCTGTTGCTTAAAGTCTCTATCCCTTCCAAGATGTTCCTGCTCAGCCTGTTCCTCACGTAGCAGTAGGCACAGATTTGCAAATCATTTCAAGCACAGTAACCTCTCCCTGGTGTACAAAACTCTGAAACCCTGGTAAGCGGTGCACGCATAATCCCAAGCATTTACTGAGCTCGTCTTCAGTTTCAATAGTAGAAGAGTATCATTCCAGAACGTAAAGAAATTCCTCGGTCTAATCGGTGTCATCTGCAATACTCGTGATTGTCCCTGTTGTGCATAACTCGAGCAGCAAGCTCACAGTGAAGCTTGGTTTTGAAAAGCCTGCTGTCCTTGAGGATGTGCTGCCATTCCTGCTGTCCTTTCCTGCACCTTCTCTCCTCTCCTCAGCGCGAGCTGGACAGGTATTCGCAGATGATTGGTTTAGCTGGAGGAATGTGCTTAATAATAATTTATCATATTTTATTATATCTTCCTATTTATTTTATTATTATTAATTTAGTATATCCATGCTGCCACTTTCCTGATATTCTGTCCTGACATAATTTACACTTCGTGTTCAGACCTCTTGTGAGTTAAATCTTTTTGAAGAGGGTAGGTGTCATGGGGTTCCTTGCAGATGGCGGGGTTCCCTTTGTTTTGCCTTCCAGGCCTGTAGCACTGACTGTTGCTTGTCCTCCCCGCTGTCAGCTGAAGGGCTGCTCCTCTGCCCGCGTTCTGCAGAACACGGTACTGAACCAGGCAGGTACTCTGTTCTGTCTTGCTCAGCTGCTGTAAACTCTAAAGGCACTTTGGCTTCCCTGGCGAAACCAGTCGTAGTTTTCCTTTTATTCAGCGAAACCACGGAGAGAACAGTGATTCAACACAACAGCATGCTTATTATTCTCGTTCAACCTCGCCACTGAATCTGCTCCTGGGCATTATTCCACTCTTGCTGAATTTTAATGAAAAACTTTTAGATCACTTTTTTAACAGAAATTTCAGTCTGGTATTTAATTTGTAACAGGCTAACAATGATTAGTCTGCTCTTCAACTGAAAGAAGAGGAAAGACTGTTACAATTCTGCAGTCTGAGTATTGCTGATTCCAGCTAAGAGAGACTCTCAAACTCTCCCGTAGCTTGCTAGCAGTTGAGATTTGTAGAGGTTTGTGACTCATAGCAAGAATAGCTTCAGAAATGTCAGTAGTTCATAAGCATGCTGTGTATACTGGCTCTGCCACAAGAGGTTGCTGTGTGCCTGCAGCTGATTCTGGTTCTGCCAGCTGAGCTAGCCTCAGCTGACACAGCTGTTCTTGCAAGGAGGTATATTTTAATCTGCTGAAAAAGTTTCAACGAAAAAAAAATAACAGATGAGTTTATGAAAGCATCATTCGGTATTTGTCAGAGGAAATGACTGCCTAGAAGTTGTAAAGTTATCAAGGGATTATCCTGCTGGTAACACAAAGTGGTATCTGATTCCTTACCCATCTGGGTTCACAGCTGCAGTCGGTGGCAAAGGACATGTAGAAGAAGGAGCAGGGCACAGCGCATCCTCTTGCTGCCAGGTGAAGCTACATAATTGAGATCTGCTGGTTTTGAAGATGCTTTCATATTATGTTTCTAAACGTGGTCACTTCAGAACACACGATTTGCACCACGGGCCAGGCGAGATCGAACAGTTGGATGCCGCATTTCATACCCAGCAGGTAGGAAGGGATGGCATTTCTGAAACTGCCTTTGGTTATGCACACAGTGCTTTTCGCTTGTGTTTGGGTTTACTTCTCTTGATCAATTCAGAAGTCATTTTTATATAAAGGAATGATTAAGACCTTTCCTCAGCTATTATAAAGAATGTTTCAATAGCCATCATTTTAGTTGTACAATATGCAATTACTGCATACTAAAATAGAGCAGTCAGTAAAATAAAGACTGACTAAATCCAACCTTCTACTTTAATTGTTCATAACTTTCTTAAATTCCTTCCAGTTTATATTTTCCATATTTGGTATGTTTTTTCAAAGTTAAGGAGTGGGAGCAAACTCTGAGCTATCTTTAAGCTACACAAGCCTGAAATACTTGTTCTATGTTACTATCAAGAGATGTCAAAAACAATGGAAAGCGAGATTATCTATTAAAAAAAACAGCCAAAGTTGAGAACTGTTAACTTAGTTTATTCTACAGATCTCAGCCTTAAGAAGTAAAACAAATCAAGAAGTCAAATTTAGAATGAGATGATTTTGTTGGAGCAGTTCACATGACAGTCAAGGATGGGGAGGCATATAATTACTTGTCCACAGGGTGTTGCATTTGAACTCTTCTAGATAAAAGCCTTTTGAGGTTTCTAAAGACACTGCTTCAAAATAGGTTACAAAGAGCCTTCCAATTATGTTGAAAACTAGCTGTTAGTCCTTTAGTAGCAGCCTCGAATGGCCCTGCTGTCTTGAATTGTAATGAATAAAACAAAACAAACAAACAAAAAAGG
>JANHFX010023310.1:0-20719 GCA_027560015.1 Chloroceryle amazona | reverse complement strand
ATTAATTAATAAGAATATTTGCTAATTTTAATTATTAGGAATATCAGGAAGAGTTACCAGGAGTGTGTCTATATAATGTCTATGGATGATCACTAACAGCATGAAAGTACTATTACAAAAACACTAAAACCGCTGAAGACAGACAAAAAGATTCTATTTGTTAAACAATTCGTTAACTCCTTGTCTGATGCAAGAGAAAAGCTGCCTGTGTTAGAAATTGTGCTAACTCCCCAAAGTAACACTGTTAAAAGCTTCAGCTTCTGAGCATTTGTAAAGTTAAAAAATTGTTCTTTTTATCAACAAAGAATATCATTTCTCAAATAATCTTTTTTCCTATCAAGTGCTAGGACAGAATGCCTAGTATTCAAGTTCATAGTCTCTTCAAGGTTAGGATGCAAATTCAACATTAGCAGAGAGTACAGAATTAATGCTGTGTAAGTTTCCTCCTTTACAGTAGAGAGGCTGAAAGAAGCAGGATTCTTTATTCTGGAGAAAAGAAATATCAGAGGGCAGTGTATGGAACCTACTATTAATGAGGTGGTGTAAAGAAGGCAGAGACAGACTTTTCTCAGTGGTGCCCAGTGCTAGGCCATGATGCAATGGCCAAAAGATGAAACAAAGGAAATCATACCT
This sequence comes from Chloroceryle amazona, assembly GCA_027560015.1. Classification (NCBI taxonomy): domain Eukaryota; kingdom Metazoa; phylum Chordata; class Aves; order Coraciiformes; family Cerylidae; genus Chloroceryle; species Chloroceryle amazona. The sequence continues at coordinate 20,086 of JANHFX010023310.1, read as the reverse complement.
GAACATAAGAATTTATTTTTTTTACTCTAAAGGTGGTTGAACACTGGAACAGATTACCCAGAGAGACTGGAAATTCTACATCTTTGGAGATATTAAAAACCTTACTGGATGCAGTCCTGGGCAACCTGCTCTAGTTGATCCTGCTTTGAACAGAGGAGGCAGACAATCTTTGGAGGTCTCTTCCGACCTCAGCTGTTCTGTGATACATTTTGAACCCCTACTTACAATGGGGAGCCCTATTGCCCCCCAGTATTAAACCTTTACCAACACTAAGGCAAAGACTCAGTTCATCTTGACTGGTCAACACTGGCCTATTCAGCAAATCTTTGCAGAATGTGCTTGAGGTGAAGACACAGTAATTTCTAAATTTCATTATTAACTATTGGTAAACATAAAATAAATTCTATTGCTAGTGACACTTCCAATTTGATAAAATTGGTGATGAGGTCAAGCCTACATGTCAGTCTCTTAAAAATAAACACCTGCAGCCTGAATGAAAATCCATATGTGGTTTGAAATTCATTATGTGCTTCTCAATGAACTGAAGTAATACTCCTTTGGTAATATTTAGGTGGCAAAAGAAATTAATATGTTAAATACAAACAAATTAAAATTCCACAGTTCAGATTATACCTTCTGAAGCTCGCCTACAACAACAGTGAATTGGTGCTCACACAGCAGTTTCCATAAAGCCAATGCCTCGCATGTTTTGCGAACAAGCTGCTGGATGCCTTGAAGTGAGGTCTTCTCAGTTAGCTGTGCCTCAGCTGAAAAAGGAAAGAAATTGTAAATAAGCAGCTGTTCTACATGTTTCAAATTAGCATGCAATTTTTTGAGGTTTTACTATATCAACCTCAAATTTCTCATTTTTTTTTCTCTTCCATTCTTGATTAATGCCATCTAGCTAGCTCACTTTGGAAGGAAGTGTCATGTTAACATTTCCACAAAACAAATAAAATCTGTTAAAATTTCTTTCAAGATATGCAACACAGAAGGACTACTTTCTGAAAAAGAAGCATGGCTACATGTGAGTGCATTGGATTTACATCTCTTTTATAAATAGTTACTATAAATTTATTTATGATGAACATAAATAATAAACCAATACATATTCCCTTTTTTTGTTTGATCACCTGTATTTGCTTTCAAAAAAAGCAATTACATCTTTGGTCAATGCTGTCTGCACTGTCTTTAACAGAACTACTCCAAAACCTAAAAAATTTAAACCCAGTACAATGTTTTATATTCACTGAAAGAATAATTATTACAAGGGTGGAACATAATTGCAACAATTTATGGGTTTTTTTGAGTGTCTGCAGTTCAGAAATGAGGCAGCAATAATTCTAATATGCCATTAAGCAATACAAAAGTGTTTCTAGGCTTTGGAATGCATAAAAATAAATAAAAAAAAAATATTAAGTGTTAACCAAATTTGACGTAACAACTTAAAAATCCTCCTAAATTACATTTGACTCTATTGAAAGTGAGCAGTACAGAAGAAATTAAATCCCAGGATTATACCCAGAAGGACCACAACCATCTTCAACTCTTCAGATGCATCAGCAATAATTCCCAGCTTGTCTGCAAGTGCTGGGCAAACGCTGCACTATAGCACGGCATGAGCTCAAAAGTGCTCTTATTTCTAAACAGAGTTTTGTAGGCATTTCAGTAACTGTAACTTTGGCAACCCGCATTAGAGTATTTCTTTTTTAAAAATAGAACACCACACTCATTTGTCTCACAAATTAATTCCTTAACAATTGATGTCCTGGAAATACAAACAGGTGCACATCTACAGGAGATAAAGAATCTTATGAAATATGGAGAACAATATGAAAAAAATAAAGGAGACAAGTGTGCAAAGAAGCATCTACTTTTGTATTTCAAGATTGTCTGAATGGGAAGAATAGTATAAAGAGGACACATACCTACACAGAATTGAAATTTAATTCTTTATATGAAAGAGAGAAATTCAGAAATGCTTTAAAGTTCAAGCACTTTTATTTTAGCTTACTAATTGAGATACAATTTGTGTTTTGCAGTGGCTTGAGACCACTAGGTATTACTGTGCTGAAACCTAGATTCTCTTCAGAGGGATATTCTCCTTTGTAGACTGCTTTAATTAGTTGCACTATTAAAGCCTTCAATATCAAACTGCAGTGTACCATATACAGCATATAACAAATTAAGTCTCTTGCCATTAAGGATGGAATGTTCCTGTACCAAGATTTGAGTTTACATTCTGGGTATATACTTCATCTCTGGTATAGTTGTATGTAAATGATTTTTCACATCAGCATCACTGAAGAAGAACTGCTCCCGATGGAACAGCCTAATAGGGTATGGAAGCAATATCAAATTTGAACATCTTATTACTGAGTATGGAATATCAATTAATGTCAAATTCATATGGAAAAAAAAAGAGGCATTTTTATTCAGACATTTTAACAAGAAAATGAGAAAGGCAACATCCAAATGCATCATTCCCTGATATTTCATGTTTAAAGTAATTACATACCATGATATTTCCTCTGAAGTTCTTGCTGGACTTGCTGAGAACTCCCACCATCAGGTCGCATGAAACCCAAGAGTCTCTGCTGCAGATTAGCTGGTGTGCTGAAACTGAAAATCAAACCAAAGATGATGCTGGTAATACGATTACAAATACCGAATCTTTTACAGAGAGTATCTAAAAACTCCATTTTAGCATCTGAATAGTTGAAGCTGGACACCATAGACTTCAACTCAACACAGATGCAGATGGTATTTTCAAAAGCTGGATTTATAGAATCATGGAATCGTTAGGTTTGGAAAGGACCTCTATGATTATCAAGTCCAACCTTCATCCTAACATCTCTCTATCCATTAGACCGTAGCCTCAAGCGCTACGTCTACTCATTTTTTTAAACACCTCCAGGGATGATGACTATCACCTCCCTGGGCAGCCTGTTCCAGTGCCAACCGCTCTCTCAGTGAAGAATTTCTTCCCCATATCTAATCTAAACCTCCCCTGACACAACTTGAGGCCATTTCCTCTCCTTTTATCATTATTAATTTGGGAGAAGAGAGCAACACCAGCCCCACTACAACCTCCTTTTAGGGAGTTGTAGAGACCAGTAAGGTCTCCTGTCAGTCTCCTCTTCTCTAGACTAAACAACCCCAGTTCCCTCAGCGTCTCCTCATAAGGCATGCTTTACAGATCCCTCACCAGCTTCATTGCCCTTCTCTGGACCCACTCCAGCACCTCAATGTCCCTCTTTTACTGTGGTGCCCAAACTGGACACAGTACTCAAGGTGTGGTCTCACAAGTGCCGAGATACACCACTAGTAAATTTATATACCACTAGTAAATTTAACACAGGGAATAATACCTTGGGTTTCCAAGGGCTCCTACTGCAGCAAACTGTGAATTTCTATCCAGAAATTCTTGTAAACCTTTTAGCTCCTGTAGTACACATTCCAAAACATGGGATGGAACACTGCTTTCTACCTGCAAAAGAAAGCAGCCTTCTTTGCATAAAGTTTATTTTCCAAAAATTTTAAATTTTGAGCTAAAGCCACTAAAAAGACAAACACAAAGAGGGTACACTAAAATAAATAAATTGCATAATAGTAGTGCTGTCACTAGAACACAATGTTACTATTCCACAGCTATTTAGGAGAGGGAACAGAGTTGAAGAGGCAGTAGTCATGTAAAGATGCACAGTAACTAAGATGCTACTTTCTGTGCCCTTCTGATCACCAAATGACCTGTGTTTTATTATTTCCAACTCTGAATTAACACAATTGAGCACTGCTAAGACAGGGAGTATTAACTGCCAAGATCTTTCAGAGTCTCACAGTTACCTTGAGGAAGAAAGCTCACGTAGCAGTTAATGTGCAGTGCTGAAATGACTGAACTGAGGATTCTATTAAAATCCACAGTCATAAAAAGGTTTCTTATTTAGATCATGGAGAAAAAGTGAAACACTGAGATGTTAAGTCAGGAAGATGCTAGAATTTTATTTTTTATGTCTTGAAATAACAGCAATGTTTATCCTAATCCACTAATGCATTTAATTTCTAGTCTTTGTCTGAAGAGAGAAGGCAGAAATGAAGGAAGTGCAAGTACTAAATCCAGAGAAAACAGGCCATTGCCAATTAGCAACAGAGGTCAAATTACAATTAGGTTTCTTTAAAAGTAACATTTGAAACATACAACTACTCCTCAGTTAGGAGTGAAGCACTTAAGAAAACATTCAAATGACAATGTTGTGGGTTTTTTGTGTCAGTTTATAATTTGGAACAGAAGTATTACAGAGCTTAAGATTTATACAATAAGGAATCTTGAAAAATACAGTAAAATTTTACATACTGCAACAACTTCTCGATTGCCACTTTTGAAAACTCGCTCCACAACTATACTGCCATCCCAAATATTTCTGCAACACAAACCAGTACAGTGTTAAAAGCTAAATAATTTAATCCACTAATTTTGCAAGTCTTCAATGTATAGTTTCATAAGAAAAAAATGGTAATACTTTTTACTTCAAGGTATAAAGGATTTAATTTTTCGAATGCTTAATTTTCGTACAAGAGTTATCGTACATTTCTAAAAAGTACAGATATAGATAACATGAAATTTAAAAACTTTAATCACATCTTCTCAAATACTTCACATATAGGCAAATATTACTCTCTGGAATTACAGTGTATGCAAACAAATGTCATAAAAACTTCTTTCACAACCAGCATGCAAAGAGATGACTAAAAAGATGACTAAATATTAAGAGCTCTGTTCTTGCTTGGGGTGTTCAGTAACACAGGTCTCAATATACAAGGAACAGAATCCATTTTAGTCTTGTTTCTTTGTTCTGATTTGGGCATTCTGCTTAAAGCTTCCTAATGGAAAAGACTGCAAGCAAGGACTTTGATACTGTAAGTCCTTTTGCATTTCTGTTTCATCCTTTAGGAGGACCTGAAATATACAGCTCTTAGGTTTGAAAAACAAAAAGTGCAATTTTCTAAGTCGTACGTATACACTTGATTGCAGGATCAATGCCTAAGCAATGTTATTGTCCTAGGCATTCACTGAATGTATTAACAGAGATGTAAAGAGAATAAGGTACCTCAAACACAACATAAAAACTCACTTTACTAATTTCAAATTTAAATGCTATTAAGATAGAATTCACCACCTAAATGCATTAGGAGAAAGGAAAGGCATTAAAAAAATTGAGCAACATATCTTCTTATACGAACACCTCACCCTATAATCCGAGCAAAATATATGCAGATGCCATTGTGTCTTCCAGAAAACACTATCTCGGGACCCATCATTCCACTAATGGATGTACCAGGGTGAGATATGGAATTCCCAGAAGGAAAAATGGGAGTTGACATACTAGGAGGTTGTACACCTAGGTTAAAAATAAATATTATTCATTTGAATGCAAATAAAAAAGCCTAGTTAAAAAAAATCTTCCATTCCCCCAGGAAAGTAAAAGGAGGTGTTACCTTGCCCAGGTGTTGTCAAAAAGCTGGAAGTAGGATATGGACTATCAACAGTTAAGGGGGAACCTAAAAGAGAAAAGAAATAAAGGTAAGTTTTTTTAAAAACAAACAAAGAAACCCCACCAAAAGTATAATGTACAAAATCCATGTGCAAAAGCAGAAAAAATGTTAAATCAAATACTTTAAAGACAGAACAATTCCAACAGCTTTTATTAGCTGTTACATACCACATTGCACTAATTTATTAAAAATCCAACACTCCATAAGTGGAACAAATGGATAGGCTTCTTTCAAGAAGAGTTAAGCATTTTTTCCAGCATTCATTATATTATATATTGCACACCATCTGTTCCCTGCACTGAATATATTACTGTCCACATATTTTTCTTGTTCTATACCTTCTGACTGCTCCCATTCCTGATATGGGCACCTATTGTCAAAGCACTTACCTCACAAAGATTATCAATTTTACCTTCAAAGAACTCAACTGAAACAAACTGGTGTTATTACTCTTAACTTTACACAGGGCAGTTAGACAAACATTACAGCAACACTGTTACCTTGGAACATTCAGCTTCTGACTGTCCATGGTCTCAGATTCAGCTCTGAAAACTTGACCCTTCAGCAAATTAAGCCTGAATACTTACTTAAGACCACAAATTATGAGGAACACATGGTCATCTACCAAATTGTCCACATACCATCAGTACATAGGATGACAGATCAGAAAAAGGGCAAGAAAACTTGCACTCTGAAAATTTGGCGTTTATCAAACAATCAGTCCTCCTTTCCTTATTCACTACAGTTCTCCCAATCTGGCAACAGACAACAGTGCAAAAGATAAAGTCCTTCACTGAACAGTAGCACTGTGTTATCAAAGCATATTCCTCTGTATGCCAAACAAAAGCACAAGCTTGCAGAAAAGAAGCAGATATGACAGCAAATTATAAAAATATCCAAACATTCAGACTCAGGAAAAATATATTTCCTTCTAACATGAGTCACATTACAGTTTTCTGTCATTTCACCCATACCTTACTTTCATTCTCAGCCTCCTCCAATCACCCTTCCTTCCCATGACCACTGTCCTCTCCAGCTCAAGATCTAGTTTTATATTCTTATGCCTCGCCTCAGCTCCTGCCCAAATTGTTGTTCCAAGCTTGGAATGTGATGCCACTGATGCATTAGAAATAGTCGCTCTTCTTAGACTCATAATACTAGTTAAGAATTCTAAAAAAAGGGTCCTTTTTTTTTTTTTCCAAAATTTCATCCCATTTCAACACATCCTTCTCCAATACTTATGAAGTTAGATATATGTCAAAAGGTATTGAAATGTTATTAATTTATTTAATTCCAAGCAAGTGAGTTTTTTCTTGTCTGATGCCAGTAAAACTGGATGACACAAGTGAAAAACAGGTAAACGACCTTGGAAATTACTGAGTTACTGATAAAAAACAAATATTTGGAGATTCAGAGTTCCAAATTCATCATTATGAATTTAATTTTTAAAAGCATCTGAAATGAAGTTACACATTAAGAAACAGTTTCCTGAAGAAACTAGAAATTTAAGTGAATCTGAGTAACACAGAAATGCCTCCACTCCAATAAGCATTATGGTCTGAGGAGAAAAAATACTGTCATTTGTAGGTGGCACTGATGACTAAAGCAGAAACAGAAGGTTGAACATAGAGCTTTTACAGGGAGAAATCACTCCAAAAAAACAAATCAATTTTTCTTTTCTCATATGCAATATTTACAGAGGTGTGACAACAACACTGTAAGGAGGTAGTCTCCTAGTCACACAGCAAACTAATCTTTGTAAAACTTGAACTATAGTATTGATTAGTTTTTTTTAAGCTAATGAAGTGATTTTGGCAGCCACAAATGTAGGTCTTCACATAATTTTAACAGATTATATGCAATATCCAGACAGTTTGAGATCACATCGCCTTCTTAATTAATCCAAAAATCATTCAAGAGAAATCGAGAAAACTCTGCAATTAATTAGCCAGTGAGTGGAAAAATCCAAAAGGACTATTGCAGACAAAAAGAATACTGGTACTTCTGAGAAGGCAAAAAAAAAAATGAGTGGGAGGAAAAGAGGAAAAAAAAATACCCCCCCCCCCCCAAACAAACAAACAAACAAAGCACACTTATCAAAAAATCATGACATACTTGCTACTTACCAGTAGGAACAGGAGAACCCAAAGTAGGTCCAACATTGATTGGAGGAGGCAGTGCTGATGGAAATCTCATCTGTGCTTCTCCACCATACCTGACAAAGACAGAAATTCCTCATACTTCATACATAGTCAATATAATTTGCATATCTGTGAGAATTAATAGCAGTTTGTTTTCTTTTAAAATAGAGAATAAAAAAAGGCATAACTTTTCAGAAATTTGTGATTATATAATACTGATACTTTTGGCAAAAGAGTAGCTGAATAAATGCTTTATGAAAAACATTAACATATGCAATTGCAAAAATAAGTTAGATGAACAACTAAGTATATTTTTTGTGGATGTTAAGTTTTACAGTGATAAGGCTTTCAAGAGTAATTAACCAATTCTCAAAAGCAGCCTTATGCTTTAGTATATTTTTAACATTTGTCTCTACAGAAAAGTGGAAAGGACAACAGTTCATAAGACCCATGCTTATCCCTCTCTTGCCCACAAGTAATTTCTATCCACCTTTCTCCAATAGTGCTAGATGAGCACTTTATTACATCTTCCTTTGTTAATAACCCTCCCTCTAGAGTTATCCACATTTTCTCTCAGATCCTCCAAATGTGGAATGTAAGCATCCAAGAGGGGAATAAACTAGACATCACCATTACAAGAAGCTCCTTTGTTGATGAGCCCTAAATTAGTGCAAAAGCATACACCATCAGCTTTAACAGTCTATGCTTACTTTAAAATGATTCCTGCTCAGGCAATAGGTTACAATTATTTAGTGGCTGTAGTGATCCAGAGCATAATATTCAGGAAAAAAAAAAAAAGAAGAACCGAAACTTACCTGAAGAAAGCTCGAGTAGCCCAGGCAGATACTTCCCTATCACATGCAGCATTAGAACAAGCCAAGATAAGGCAAGTGGCACAGGCCTGGTCCTCCTAGAGCATATAAAAATATAATAGCATATTGTACTATTAGTGTGGCAGCTTATATCAAATTGGTAAGAAATCTATAGCAGCTATATTGTTCAATAACTAAACAGTAAATACTTTTTGCATCATTTTACTCAGAAGGCAAAGAAATCAGTTCTTCCCAGTTATAGAAAGGAAGTGACTAAGGCATGATGCAGCACGATGAAGCATTCCACTGGAGCAGGTGAGTTTTTGTTGCAGTTTTTGCAAACTCAGTATGTTTACCATCAGGAAACACTGTCCATGTCTGCCATCCAATTATGACTAAGATTCATGCAATTTCTACAGAAATGTAAATTAAGATTGCATTTGAAGCATAAAATTTATGCTAATAATGGTTTGCATATTCCAATGGCATGTTAAAATATTACTTGGTATGTGCTACAGTGAACATACTCTACAGATACAAATCAGTACTAGTCAAATTAAAATACTATTACACAGTAACTTCATTCCTACTTTCTTGTTATTTGCCTTAAACAAAACCAGATCAGTTATACACATTTCTACTGGCCTTCAAAATGTAGAAACCTCTTGTAGTGGTAGGAATTTAACTTTTTTAGAAATTCTGTCTCCTGTTCTTAGATTAGCTCCATTCCTAAACTAAGAACTGCATTATACTCCTGCATACAAAACATGTAAGACTTTTCAAGAAGAGAATTTCACTTACATTTCCAGATATTACAAAATGAGAAGTTATTTCTCATTATACAATCTTGTTTTACGTAGACAATGCAGGACGAAAAGCTAATACTTTAATAAGTAGATGAAAAGTTAACTGCCATATTATAGCAACAACAAAAAATGCTGAGTAAAGTGATTAGATTTACCTAATATTACAAATATTCCATTTTTTATAACAGGATGTAAAATTAAATGTTAAAAATTCTCACCTGATGCAATTTGAAAAATCTTTCAATCTCTTCTCCATCTCCTCCTACATTTCTAACAAGCAGATGCCGCAGCTGATCAACAGGTCTGAGTTTATGAAACATAAAGCTCCCCTAAAAGTAACCCAAAATAAGTTAAACTTGTCTTTACTCTGGCCATCCCTCCTTCTCTCCACCATGGCCTCTAACACCACCTCCCCAAAATGCCTGTATTTAGCATTCTGAATTTTTCTTTGTTGTGCTGTTAGATCAAGACGTGTTGTGAATGGTGGCTAAAGCCTAGTTCCCATTCACATACAGAAAATTCTCTAGCAAATCCAGGAAAGACAGGAAAAATACTGCAATGGCTGTAAGTGCTATGCTGTTCTTAGCCCAACAAGAAGAATACAATGCAAAAATACAGCAAGTATATGAAGAAGAGAAAGGCTTTATGTATCTTGTAAATCCTCTAAACTGTCTAGGAATAAAAATGCTTGAAGAATTCAGGATCAACGGCATGACAAGACTCTGCACTTAATCATCTTACCTGAATCCATACTAAGTACTCAGAGAGGATCCAATTAATGCCTCTAACAAATCAGCTGCCATTGAACAAATGCAGGTTGAGTCTAGAGGTTGCAAGACATTACTAATAAAACTTTAAATTTTTTTTAAATTCCCTATTATTGGATATCAAGTGTCCTAAAATATTACTAAATGTAATCAGAAAGAGAGAAGTAGGAAGTTACTTTTTTTTTTTTGCTTTGGTGGGTTTTGCTTTTTATAACCGTTTTAAAAAAACCCTTGGGATCTCTTTTGTCAAAGAAATTACTTATTCAAATTTCAATTGTCAACAATATTTACTCAAGCAGTATTTTCTGGGCAGCCAGTATATGCTTCAATTTCATATAATCACAAGTATAAGCAAGGTTAAAAGAACTTCTTAAATGCTCTGTATCTATAAGGGTCTGGAGATCAACAAAAACTATTAATATACTGTACAGGAGAAGCTGGTCCAATAGCTTTGATTAACTTTAAAATAAGTACAGACAGTTTCATCAGTCCTATTCCTTTCTATGTTCAGAATATAATCCTTAAAACATACCCAAAATGAATAATAATTTAAAAGTTTAAATCGGTCTTCCAAGTTTAAAATTTCTCTTCCAAATTCCTGCATTAAGCAAAGTAATACTCACCTGGGCTGAAAGTAGAACAAACTTCTTAGGTGGCAGCATATGCTGCTGCACAACAACGGGTGAATCAGTTATTGGAATAATGTCTTTATTTAATGGTGTTACAATCTTCTGAACTTTGAATTCATCAATAGCGGAAAGAGCCCATGAATATCCATCAACACGGGCAGTCATCTGAACAACACATACATATTATCTGAACTTTGGTAACAGACAGTGATTTTGTACATCTATGGTAATACTTTACAATTTAACATTTAAAATTACACAGAATAGAATCTACTCCTGATACAAGTAAATCCCTCCAAAATAAGCAAGGTCTTGTATTGTCTAACAGAAGGTTACCATCAAAATTACAGTTATATATTTACTGCTGCTTTTAAGAGACAGTTATTTCTATTTATATATAGAAAACCTCAAAGTGGGATCCTTTAATGCTTCAACAATTTGAACAGCAACAATCTGCTAACCATATCAGAACTAAGTAGCAAAAGTACCATGAATTTAAATAATTTATTAAAGAATAAAAAAGTTTTGCAACTGAATGATAGTTTACAAGACTTAAACAGTTGATAGCAAATATAACTTAAGAAGGGACATACAGTTGTGAAGACATTCCAGAAAACTATGTATGCTAACAAGGAAGAACTCTGCTCAAGAACATTCTGCAGTTTTGAGAAAGTTTGGTTCTATGTTACGGTCAAATGACTCAGAAAAAAGAGAGGTCAGCACTTGGGATATTTATGTCCAAGTTTTTGCAGGGAAGGGATCTACAATAATTATAAAGCTCCTTTTTAAGTTATTAAAACAGCAGATAAATCAAAGCCTGACATAGAAACTTTTAACTTATGCACTCTTGCCACTCCCTCCAACTCCACCACTTCTCCTTCAGTATTACTATTTTTGACATGTCACTCCTCTACTTTCAGCAGAAGACTTTGGACTTTCTTCAGAGCTGGAATACATTAAATGTTCTCCCTGAACTGACACATAAGGCAATTAAACCCCTTGAAACCCCTCCTACAAATGCACTTCTGTAACTATAATGAAAAAAAGAAAAAATGGAGGGGAAAAAAGTGAAAGACATGGTATATCTGTTTAAATAAACCCAAAGTCTCTAACACCTACACTTTAAACAATCTTTCCCAAATTTTATCCTTATCAACAAACACCACTATGGACTCTGGACCACATCTTCCTCTGCTGGAGCACAATATGCAGCATGCTACAAATGACAATATTTTCAAATACGTTAATCATAAGTCAAGGCAACTGGTTTTGATACATAGCTTGCATTGAGCTAGAAACTATGGCTTAACTAGGAATTCTTAAGAGATCACTTCTCACTCAGTCACACAACTGCCAACTTTTTTTTTCTTGAAGCCTATTGATTAGTAGCTTTGTTTCCAAAATCATTGTCCATGTTTTCTGTGATATATCTATTTCTTTCAGGTATTACTATTTGAGTACCTGTTATTAGAAAGAAACCAATAATCTCTAGATTCCGTCAACACTCTAAAGTTTGCTTTAGTACCTGTGTTTCCATCATTGGCTTTTGAAAAGGGAAAGAATCGTGATTGATACACCACAGAATGTCATTATCCTCGTTTTCTGAGGCTGCCATCAGCAGGACCCCTAGCAAGAACAGCAATACTAAGTTTGTATGAGGAACAATAAGTTTCACATTAGATGCAAATTCATTAATTCATTCCTTATTTAGCAAAACCCAGTCCTAATCATACAGCCCACCCCGCCCCCCATAAAAAAAAAAAAAGAAAAAAAACCCATCAATCTCCTGAGTTTGTACGTCATTGGGTTCTCCAGGTCACTTTTAACACTGTTTGCCATCTACTCTAAAAGATACAAACAAAAACGACGTTGAATATCTCCAGGAATGAGGCCTCCACTACCTGGGAAACCTGTTCCAGTGTTCCATGACCCTCACAGTAGAGACCTTCTTCCCAATGTCCACTATAAATCTACCCTGCTCTATTTTAAAGCAATCACCCCTCATCCTGTCACCACATGCCCTTGTAAACAACCCCTTTACAGCTTTTTTGTAGGACTCCTTTGGGTACTAATGGCTGCTAAAAGGTTTCCTCACAGAGGAGGTGTTCCAGCCCTCTGATCTTTTTCATGGCCCTCTTCTGGACCCACCAGGTTGATGTCTTTTTTGTGCTGAGGACTCCAGAGACAGACGCAGTACTCCGGGTGAGGTCTCACCACCAGAGTAGAGGGGGAAAAATCACCTTTCTTGGTGTGCTGACCACACTTTCTTTGATACAGCCCAAGATGCAATTTGCCTTCTGTGATGCAAGAGCCAACAATATACTCATGTTCAGGTCCCTTCCAACCCCTACCTTTCTATGAGTCTCTGATTCTTGTCCACCAGCACCCTCAAGTCCTTTTCCACAGGGCTGCTCTCAATCACCTCACCCCCAATCCTGTATTGATTGATAGAGGGGATTGTTCCAACCCAAGTGCAGGACCCTGCACTTGCCCTTGTTGAACCTCATAAGGTTCATCAGGGCCCACTTCTCCAGCTTGTCCAGGTCCCTCTGATGACATCCTGTCCCTCTGATATACTGACTGCACCATTCAGCTTGGTGTTGTCCAAAAGCCACGCTTAGTTCTGTTACTCCCACTGCTTCAAACTCCCCAAAATAAAAACACAATGTGATAGTGACTTCACACATAGATTTTTTTAAAAAATTTGGTTTTTAACCTCATCTGAGCCATATTCCACTGCTTACCTTTGCTGTAAAGAGCTCTGTGAACCTTTGCAGGCTTCTCCACATTAGAAGCAGCTGAAAATCCAGGCGGCAAACGGACATGAACCAAGGTTAACATGGATGGACGAGCTGTCGGATGCTTAAACTGTGATGTACTAAAATACAGACGGATGCCTGAACAAAATATAAAGAATTCACAATTCTGCTACACTGTGCAGATGCCATTTAAGATTTTAAGAGGGGGAGAATTAGCATTGCTTTCTTACCTGCATGTGTGATTGCTAGTAGTTGACAGTCTATGGATTCAGAATTTTCAATGACTGCTATTTGAACAATAGGCTTAAATACAGAACGATCTATTGTTCTAAAAAAAAAAACCAACAACAAAATAAATAAAAAAATCCAGTACACTTAATCCAAAGAAATAAGCAAACAAGGTTCCTCAAAATATAGCTTGAAACTATTTGCCTTAAAGGAAGCCTCTTACATTATAATCATCATAAATATACCTGGCAATGCTCCCAGCAGCAGAAACTATAGCGTTTTGTGAAAGAGAAGTAACTCGGGCCATTCCTTGACCATCTTGTCCCAAATCGTAAACCTATAATTCAATAATACAGTTTAGTGATTTATGGTTAAATTAATTCATACAGCCTTACCTATCAAGCAGCAACTGAAACTTTATTTATTTTTGTTTTATCCTCATGTTTCCATATAGTTGAGGGGAAGATCAAAAAGCTACTCTTTCCTCAGAAGAAAGTACTTTAGCTCTTCAGCACACATTTTATTACAGAAATATAAACTGAAGTGATATCCTGACATACTCACTGACAAGTCCCAGGTACTAAGGAAAACTTAAGAAACTTACACATCAGTAACATAGCCAATAGTTATTACAAGTCACATACTTGCAGCACTCCTTTTTCTGAGCGTGTGTATAAGATATTTCGAGAGTTGTCAATGGCGATTTGAACCACAGGATCTGGGGAGAAGTGAAAAAAGGCAGAACCAGCAAGTTAACAGTGGGTTTGGTGAAAACAAGTGTAAGACAGAATATCTATAAAATAATTCATTGTAAGTTAACAAAAACTGCAGGAGTGTCAGATAGGACTGACTAGAAGTGATTTAAAACAACAATCAGTTTCACACTATTAGTAAACTACACACAAAAATAAAAAGTAAAACCAAAAAGTGAAATAACTTCAAATTAATTTTAATTATTTTAACAGTGAAACAGAGTAAAGTAATTCACTTTGATTCTGTTTGCAGTGATCCCACTAAGTACATAATAATTTTGCACAACAGAATACTAATTTTGGTCATAAATGTCAAACTTTACAGGCTTTGGTATCTCTATACTGAACTAGACACACAAACAAGTAACCTAATTTTTATAATAATCAACAGCTATAAGTTTCACTGTAACAATAACTAAATGCTTTGAATGTGGAAACTATTCAGTCCAACTTCTTGATAGCATTATTTAAAAGGTTACATTAAATTACATTATTACATTAAATGTGTAACTCCCAAGATCAGTACTTACCATCCTCTGAGAATGTGAACTGTAGCAATGAAGGAACAAGGAAAGACAGTGCACTCTTTGAGTGGTTGATTTTTCTACAGCGCTGGCTAAACCAGCCTGCTTCAGACTAAAATTTAAAACAAATACAACACTTAAAGAAAAATAACAAAATAAGAATCAAACTAGTAGTTATAGTTTAAAAGTCATTAACAGGACAATTATGAAAACAAATAAATTTTAACAACATTGATTTAATTGAAGGTGTATTATTCAATTGAAAGAAACAGGTGATCATTAAAGGGAAAATTTTACATTAAAAAAGGGTGCAGGATGTCACAATTTTATTTTTGATGTTAATTGAAGCTGCATTGCTCTTCATCACATGGTTTATACTTCTTCAGAGAAAATGCTTCTACACTAAGATGTCAGAACTGTTGTGCAACCAAGCTGTGCAACATAATTATGGGAAAAAAAAAAGATGGCAAACCTGACATGTTTTTGAACTCTTAGTGCCTAGGTCCCACAACCATGACACAATGAAAAATGTCTATGTGTAAAATTTATAGTCACCTGGTATGCTACTTCATATAAGCAGCCATCTTTTCCAGCCAGAAAGATACGTCCATTATCAGTGGATGTTATTGCCAGAATGTAAGTATTGTCAGTGGGGAGTGAGTAGAGAGGATCTGGTAGCAGCTGCATTCCACCAGACATACTGTCATTGAGTAATCCAGTACCTTAAATAAAAAAAAAAAAAAAATTAAAAAAAATTTCCTGTTTTTCTAGTAAATACTATAGATCTATGATAAGAAGCATTTTGGAAAACAGAAAAATTGCAGCAATTTTCATAATTACTAAACACCTTCTGTAATACCTGTTCCCCAAAGTAAACTGCAGAGTAACAAATTTTCTATTTTTAAAGAAAATAAATTCTCTGTGTAGGTTTCCAAGTAAGGAAATGGAATATTTTTCAATTCTATATGATGTTACCTCCTCTAAATTGCAATGTCTAAACCACAGATTACTACCTTTTTTCTCTTTTACATCAAGATAAGAATAGAGAAAAAGACTGTAATACTTTTTTCACTTTCTCCAAACAATTCTGTATCTTCTTTATTAATATATATGGCATAACAAAACAAACAAACAAGTCAGTATCATGTTCTCAGTTTCTGTGGTTGGGATACAAATACCAAGCAGGTTAATTAACTGTATATACCAGTTTCAAGATTCATGCCATCTCTTCTCTCCCACTCTAGAATGCAGTTTAATTGAAAGGAGTACCTGTTTCAACAGCTCTTTTTATGATAAATAGGTGAATAATACTACTTAATACTACTATGAGAGACCAGGATGGAACAAGTGCACACACCATGAAAATTATTTCCACCTATCTGAACATGAATTAAAAACTACCAAGGTGCTTACTGAATATAAGAGTAGATGAGAGAATTACCTGCTTGTATATTAGCACAACTGAGCCCTAAAATCACAATATCCACAGCAGTAGCCAGAACAAGCAAGTGTCGTACATGAGGCTGGAAGATACCTAAAGAGGAGAAAATAACATTTCAGTCCATAGTCAGCCTCTCAGATCACAACTATGTGTCGTATATACCTACTAGAAAGTAACTAATTGACCGATTAGAGAGAATAATTACATTTAAGGATCTGTGAAACACTGTATTTAGAAAGTAGTATCAGACAGCAATTCACTTTCCAGTTTGTGAAACATAGGATCTTTTAAATTACATTTTTCTTGCAAACATGCTTCTTTTAAATTCAACCCTATACCAGTTCAGCTTTGACTTCAATGGTAATTAAGCAGTAGCTACCAAAAGACCTGAGAGGGCTGGGAACATCCAGGATCTCGTGAGGTGAGTGCCTGAATGTGTAAATTTTTAAACAACAAATGTTACAGTACAATGTGGTAAAAAAAAATAAATAATCAAGCTTATTGGTGTAAATGATTGTTAAACTATACATTATTTTTGCCTTGTGATTAATTTCATGGTTCTAGAAATGAAACTGACATATCTTGTATACACATATATAAACATACACAAAACAGATTTTTTTCAGAGATATATTTAAAACATGTATATAGAATGCTCAGTTAACTGCCCAATTCTAGTGACTGTCACATATTCCTTACCTGCCTTTGGCTTTACAAGACCCACTGCAAGAATAGTTTCACTGAGGCCATCAAAGTAAGCCAGATCTCCTCTGTCAACAAACAAGAAAGAAACAAAATAAAACCAACAAAACAAGAAAAACAAACAAACAAATAAACAAACAACAACAAAAAAAAGCACACAAAAAAAAACCCACAAAAAACCACAAAACACAAAGCAAAACCACAAAAAAAAAACAACCACAAACACAACTGTATAAAACTTCCATGCAGTATAGCAAAGTAAATAAAATCAGATTCTGTATGTTTAAAAAATTACTAATACTCATTGTAACACCTCTGAAGCCATCTACACTTCTTGCTTTTAGTGAAAGCAGGTCCAATAGTATGAAATAATAGAGAAGTTTCACAGACTGTGATTAGGGCTGCTTGGAATTCCTATAGCTGAGTTTCAAACCTGAAATCTAACTGCAGCATTTTCTGGTTTTGGACAGTTTACTCTGAATTAGACAATGCAGGATCTGCAATACTGATGAACAAGAAAAGGGAAGAACTTATGATTATTCCCCACCCCCTCCGGCCCCCCGGTGAAAATTACCTAAAGCAGGAACTCCAAATCTTCTCCCCAGCACCTTATGATTAACAGCATGCAATGCTGTTTTATTTGTGGAATGTATTTAATATACTGTGACACAATGTAATTACATGGGTAGGAGCCATGTAAGCCACGATCTTAAATTATTAGGAAATGCAACGATACATACAAAGCAATTCTTAGTAAAAGAATTATGTGTAGGCAAATAAAGAGGCAAACCTGCCAATTATAAATATATCATTGCCATTTTAAAATGGAAATAAATTATTTCCTGTTTTATGCACCCTTTAGATAAGCTAGGCAGGAGAACTTCAATCATGGTATTTCAAATTACTAATGGTGTGTTACTTATTGTGAGAATGACTGGCCACTCTACATGCATCAGAGTACTTACAAAGTCTGCTTTGAAAAGTTAGGCAATAGGTATATATTTTTTTTCTACTTTTTTGGCATCAGTAAAGCCCTAGCATAAATACATCAATAATTTCAGTAAATTAGCTATGTCTAACCATAAGCAAATGTATTTTCCATTATTTCATCTCTAGATGATTTGGCAGAAACATTACCAACTCTTAAAAATCCTTAAACACTTCTTATTCAAGTGTTTTAGTAAAACCTAAAAGAAATCAAGATAAGTTAAAATGAAGAGCACACCTCTCCTGGTGACACTCTGTGCTACCAGGAAACTATCTCCCACCAGCACAATTGCTTAACTCCAGTATCATAGCAATAAAATATCATCAGAAATACATACCCATCTTCATAGTTCCACATAAAGATGTCACTGTCAATGGTCAGCCAAGCTCTGCTGATTTCTGGAAATACTCCCATCATGCAATTGCATTGCATATCTGAATCACTGCTGATGTAAGGACTAAATGCATATCAGCTAGCAAAGGCAAAATCCCCTTTGGAACACTTAAATTTACTATTACTTTAGATACAGTAGTACACAAACTCTGTACCATAAACACTGAAAATTCTTCATACAGAAACTAATTCCACCAGCAACACTACACAAATGGACCTTGTTACCACTCAGACCACTATGAAGGGAACATGAGCAATATCAAAAGTTCATTAGTGGACGTCTGACAGAAAAAAGATTGCAGAAGAAAAATGTTTGTTATTACTTAGACAACCTAATGCATCACTTTTCATAAGGATACGTCCAAACTGCTCCACTAGCTCCGGGGGAAGTGGGACTCTGCGGACTGAGCTGATCTCAGGAAGATTAGGTATTGACAGCAAACCCGGTCCTTGCAAAGGATAATCCATATCTGACATACCAGAAACAGTAGGGCTACCTGCAAGTAAGAACAAAAACAAAAGATTAGGCCTCACATAAGGAACGATAAATTTACACAAAAAGATTTATATTCCCTATCTTTACCTGTCTGTTTCCTAATTTATGAAATCCAGATTAGACTGTCGCTTCCCATTTTAACTCAAATGAATAATCGCCTTCAGACTACACAAACAAAAAAATAATCTTGATATTTCAGAAACTTTTAGCTTATAAATAACACTACACAGAAGATACATGTGAACAAAGGTTTCAGTAGAAACAGGACCATAAGCAATAAATATAGATCCATAAGCAGACATAAGCAAACAGATTGCAAACTCTTGCAGTAACTCACCTGGACCCCAGACTATTCTTTACCACATTTTTTTTCTGATCCTTTTTATCACATGGCCAGACGTTAAATATGCCACATGAACAAGGCAGGAGCATATTCATTTGCCTAGAAGAGCTGATTTGTACTCCCAGCACCAAGTTAAGATAAAGGGTGCATATGGGTGTTTAATGTGATGTGTATCCATGATGCTGCTAGGGCAGTTACACTTTGGCCATGCCCGTTACATGGCACCAAAACAGAAACCAGATACTCTGCTTATATCCTCATACCCCCTGGATATATATTAATTAGGTCAGCTACAACTCTAAAGTGCCTCTTCACATCCCACTTTACAAGACAATTAGCAACAATGAAGTAGAAAATGCTCTCTCAACGTTTTAAAGAAAACAAAACCACTGTTTGAGAAGAGATATATCTTACATCATACCTACTGGCAAATGAAAGTCACTCAAACAAGTTTAAGGAAGATTTTCAGGCTGCTTGTTACATAGGGGTGGTTCTGGGCACTTAATGACTCTAGAAGCATTCTGCAAGAGACTTCCCAGTAGACAGAAGAAAGAACAAGGACCATTTTCTTCATCTTCTTGGAGGAGACAGGGGAGAAGAGCCAACACAAGCCGGCAGTGCTCCTCCTATCACGGGGAAATCCTGCAGCCACAGTTTTCACCCGCACCCTAGAGTGTCCAGTACATGTACATCCCACCACCCCCAAGCCGAGCCGCCGTCAGACTCGGCCCTGAGAACAGAGGGCCGGCAAC
>JANHFX010023308.1:0-16812 GCA_027560015.1 Chloroceryle amazona | reverse complement strand
AATCACCGAGAATTACAACTGTGGGTTATTTGGCTTTGTTACTTACAGTTTTATAAGAATTCCTGTTAATTAGGGACAATATTTACATAAACAGTTTAAGTGAAAGGGACAATATTTCAGGACTAAAGGGAATAAGGGAGAGAGATTTTGGATTAGAAAACTAAAACAGCTTTAATGAAAATACTACTAATAAAATGGAATATATACAAACATATACAAACCCAATATTGAACTCAAACCTTCTCCTAGCAATGATGTCACTGAAACCACTGATGCTGTGGGCAGGCACTGTGGATTTCCTAGACTGGACTCACTGGCAGATAGGAACTGGATTCAGAAACACATGGATTAGGATTTAAGGCAGAATGCACAGAGTCCTTCTTGGATGCCAAGCATTGAAGAAGACCATTGACCTTCGTTATCACTCAGCTTTATCCTGAATATGATATATGGGATGGAATCCCTTTTTGGTCAGTTTAGGGTCACTTGTCCTATCTGCTCCTTCCGATAGGTGCAGTGCTTTGCTTTCTGCACCGCCCAGTGTGGTACACAGGTTTTGGCAGTGACTTTGGTCTCTGCAGGAGCAAGTATAAGCAAGAGCCTGTCTGCACACCAATCCTTGTAGTAACTATAAGCATCGAGTGTTATCACTGCTAGAAGCAGACACTGTCTGCATAAATCTGCCATTAACTCCAGAAAGAGACCGAGCTGAAAAGTAAAATCAGTGAACAGAATAAGTTCTGTTCTAATTCAAACCAGGACAGATTTGAAGGTTATGGAAGTCAGCACTAAACTTTCAAGATTTAACCCTGAAGATAAACCTAAATATGTCATTAGAAATCAGAAGAGGTTTCCCTTCTTTCTCAGCTTTTAAGAGTTTGATCATAATTGTTGTTTTGCCCTTGGGAACCCTTTGTCAGGTGCTGTAGGACTCAGAATTTCAGGTACCTCCCTTCCACAGTCACCTGGCAAGTACATGAAGTCAGAGCAGAGACATTTCATGTGGCTGAAGTTTTCTCTATTTTGAAAGTTTCTCAAGTCACCAAATGTAAGAAAGTTGAAAAGGATCTGACTAAATTTAGTGTACCAATGAGGCATCTGTCTGCTTTAAGTGTAGTGAGAGCTGTTGACTGGGTACTGAATTTGTAATATATTTATACTATCAACTTGAATCTGTGGACTTTTGTCAGGATGCAAGGGGAAGAGGAAATGTCTAAATAAACCCTTTAATATATCTGGTACTTTAATCTTCTCTGTCTTCTTTCACTCCCACCACATTGCTGTTCCACCACTTGCTCTGATGTTAATCAGGATGACTGGGTCATCCTCTTTTATAAGCTTGCTGGATTAATTTTTTTTCAAGGTCATCTGTGAATTGACTCTAGTAACCAATTATAAAATGGATGGTTTTTTAATATTCTACCTTTTCCCTGAGCTTCAATCTAGAAGTGATGAGACAAAAAGAAGCCCAAAGGAGTTTGCATTTTAGGAAGCGAGATGATGAATGCTATTATCCAATACCTTTCTAATTTCTCCTGCCTTGGACACCCTTATCTTTCCTACTGAGTTCAAAGGGAATTGAAGGAAAGTCAACATCTTCCCCAAACAGGTTTGGGGTTTTTTTTAGCTAGTATAACTGCACATGAACTCTGGAGAAATTTGTCGACTTTGGGATTTGAGACACTTAAGCTTGACATTCAGAGTTCTCTATTATGAATGCATCACTATTAAGGCAACAGAAGTATCTCTCTCTCTTTGATGTTGCCTCTTCAAATTTAATATTAAAAAGCAATATTTTCCTTCATTGTATTTTTAAAAGACTTTAAACGGTTTAGGAAACTGCTTTTGGACCATCACCCAGCAATAAACTATTTTAATTGCATAATTGAAGATTATCCCACTGATTTATTTTTCTAAACCCTATTAGATACCTGCAGAACTTTAGATTCAAAGGGCACAGACTGGAAAGAGTAGGTAACTATTGCAGATCTACTGGTTAAAGACCTCACAAACACTTTCTAGAGGACCACTTACCAGATGGCTCTGTCCAGGCCCAACCACAATATCTACTCTTAAGCATCCTTCAACATGGCCATGGTACAGCAATGATTTACCCTGACTGCCTCTTTGGTGTGCTTTCTAAGCAGAGAAAGCAAGCTCTGGCTTTCTCTCTGGCCCCTCCCAGACCAACACTACCACTGCCTCCGTTCTTCCAGACCAGTGTCTCCAAAGACCTCCAAGATATCTCCCTTACCTTCTGTTACCTTATATTTCATAAGAATCAGATCAACTCAAGAATTTCCAAAAGGTTTAACCATATGCATACCCTCACTTAACTATTTACCTCTTCAGCTGAATTCAAACACACACAGGGACACTGAAAGGCATGCACAATCCCACTTTCTTCAGTCAGTACAAGAAATAGATATCAAATGTGTTCTCCGTTTGGTTTCTGTACCAACCTGCAGTATTCTCGAGGGTAAATTCAGAAGCAAAATAAGGATCACAGGGTACTTACTTATTTGGAGATTTTATTCCAAATTATCAGAGTTATTCAGTCTTTTTCAAAACCATGAGGAAAGGTAGGCAGCAAATCTGTTAATGTAAAAATGAAATGACAAATGGGATTAGAAATGGAGAACAGGGTTGTGATGTAAGTTGTTGCTCAAGGAGAATACTAATATTTGACCATAAGGATTCTGCTAATGATTTCAGACTGTACTACAGAGAGAGAGGAGATTACCCCAAATGTTCATGGTACTATCTATCAGTACACATGATGTACAAAGCCAACAGAAAACCTGGAGGTAAAATTTGCCCATTTACTTGAGTATGTTGGGAAGGAGCGAGTTTTGTTCAGATAAGGACAGATTTGCATTACAGTTTGAATGTGGAACTCTGTCTAATTCTGGGGTTTGCTGGGCTTTTGTTCTAAGCCACAAACAGGAGGTGGCAGCTGCTTAGTGGTTTAATTTTGTATTCCCAAGAATTGCAAAGAACAAAATAAGCAGTTTATACAATGAACCTTTGTTCGTGCTCTGTTCATGAGTGCTGATTTCACTGCCACTCTGACCTGCCAGGGGCTAATCTGTATAAAATCAAGCCTGTCTCCTTTCTTTATACTTTAATTTTGAAGGTATGCACCAAGCAGTGAGTGCTGGAATAATAGCTGCTTGCTTTTTCTGCAGAATTTATACATCACAGGTACCTCGAGTACATGCTGCCCCACAGCCAGCAAGGCTTTAGCCATTATCACACCAATGACTGCACGGATGAGAATTAGGCTGGGCTTCTTGCCTAGACATGGGTGGGATATTCTGAGGCTTTAAGAATTGCAGCATTAGGGCAATGAAGCAAAGAAGAGTCTTGGGCTCTCATCAATACTCTGGACCAGTCTCTCTCCAGACTGTACAGATTTCTTAAGAAATGCCATCTGCATATGCTCATAATCTGAAGATAATAGGAAAATTCCTTGTTGCTCTATTGAAGGATATCAAATCTTTTTCTCTCAAGAACAGAAATTGGGTTTAGTGTCAGGCATGCTGGAATGCTAAAGCCCCAGTAATTTCAGTAACCTACTTCTCTGTCACTGGATAACAGCTACTTTCCACATC
The DNA here is from genome assembly GCA_027560015.1 of Chloroceryle amazona. NCBI lineage: Eukaryota > Metazoa > Chordata > Aves > Coraciiformes > Cerylidae > Chloroceryle > Chloroceryle amazona. The sequence continues at coordinate 13,198 of JANHFX010023308.1, read as the reverse complement.
TGCTGTGGGTAGTAACAAGACAATGCCAAATTAAAATAGATGTTTTTAAAATACAGTCTTCTAAAATAGAAATGTTGTTTGGTTTTTTTTAAGAAAATTAATTTTGACATTTCTGCTTCAATGTATTTTCCAGAAATCACTGATTTATCCTTTCTGATGTAAGGATTTTCTTTAACACATGCGTTTATTTGTACAGTTGCTCTTGCACATACTCGTGTAGACCACTTCAGTTCAGCTTTCAAGCGTTGTTTTGCCATGATCCCTGCTCACTCAGCCCCTTACCCTGCTGTTCAGGCACAGAGGGTTGTTGTTTTAAGCAGTGCAATTTACATACAGGGAGACCTTGTGCATTCAGGCAGAGGATAAATTGTTTATGTGCACTAGGGATAATCTGTAAACCACACCATGGAGTACAAGTTGGAGTCAAATAGGTCACCTTACAAAATATGGCACTAGAGAGAAAGGTACATGGCTCCGAAATACTTGTCTCTCCATTCAGGCTTCAAAATGAAGGAATTTTACCCATGCCATCTCACTGTTTGAATTAACTTTCCACACTGGAGCACTTGAGTTTTACACCTGCAAAGGTTTTGTGCTTGTGTGCCTGACTATTTGAGGATGTACTACATGCTGAGTGTAGCAGCTTGACACAAGAGATGGGACAGGCTCCCACCCCCTGAGCAGGCTGCTGTGTGTACCAGAGGAGCCACGGAACTGAGCAGGCTGTGCCAGGTGCAGCTGTAGCCATGACCAGGTTTACTGGTGACCACTGCAATGGCTGAGGAAGGCAGGAGAGAGAAAACCTGGATGTGACAGGGGAAGAACAGCCACCCCTTGATTTGTCCTGGCCTTCCATCTTAGGTTAATGCCCCCAGGCAGTAGACAAAGGGGAGGATGGATGTGGAGGGTGGTAACTCCTCAGGCCAACACAATCTCAGGCTTCCCACAAGTCAGTCTGCAAATTCCTTAACTTGCAAACATATGGAGCAGGACAGGGGAAGCTGAGACATGTCACCTGTCTCCCACATGCCCTGGTGCTCTCCCAGCCCTGCACACCACTTCCATCAGCCTCCTTTGTACCCTTTAGCCATGACTGGGGCACATAGATAGATCCAGACTGACAAGATACTTCTTTTGGGGCTTTTCCTCCTGAGAAGGAGGTGCACTATTGCTCCCAGCCACATAAATGATGATTTACTCTCCACACCTCCCTTTTTCTTCACTCTACCAATTACTGGAATTACAGAATTCCAAAGGAGAACTTGACTGGGAAGGTGAGCTGTCAGTCTGTTGAAGGTTTTTGTACTTTTTGTAGAAGAGGTTTCTGTCAGTGATGCAGCAACACTTCCTATGCATTGCACGGTGTAATCAGAGAGCATTTTGCACTTCAAAATAACTTTTCCTTACTTCCTAACGTGATGAAGAAACCATGAAGCTGTAGAAACTTAGACCATGAACCAAGTGAGCCCCAGAATATCAAGAGCACAGAGAGGACTTAAAAACTAATTTATTTTCCTGTTCCATTACCAGCCTCATTTGAATTAGGGCTACAAGTTTCACATTGATATTCAGGAAGCCATTTGTCACACACACAGAAATAAATTAGGGGGAACATTAATGGTGACAAGCGTACCAGACTACTGAACAGCAGAAGCATTTCAGTCCCTTTGGGAATGAGGAGAGCAAGGCTTCATAGCCCTCTGGTCCAGCTGCCATAAATCCAGAATATCAGCAATGAATATATTCAAGTACCCTCTGAATTGGCATTGCATATCTACATGTAATTAATATGTGTGACTATAAGAGTTTAAATTTAAAGTTTGCAGTTAAAGGTCTACATAGAGCCTGCTTTTCAAGCAAGGGTGTTTCATGGGACATTTGCTTGAGCTAGAAAGAAAATAATTTAAATTATTAGAAGTTTTTTTAATCCTGTTTAATTTATATTCCTGAAACTGAAAATCCAGTGGCTCTTACAGGCTTTTCTTGTGCTTATGGGATACTCTCCTCACAAAACCAAACCAAACAAAAACCCAAAGCACATACAAAACCAAACCAACCAGCCAACCAAAACCCAAAACCCAACAACAAAACCACACACATACACAAAACAAACAAGCAAAAAAACAAACAAAAAGAGCCCACCCAAACAAAAAATCCAACCCCGTGTATGTTGCATGACCAGTTATAATTAAACTGGTAAACTAATCTTTACAGTGTCAGAAGGACAGGATAAATTCTTTTTATAGTGACTAATATGACAAGTCTGGCATGGGGATTCAGAATCTGAAGCTTTATTTTATCTGTCTGTCTCTTTTGCTCGTCTCCTACCAAAGGACTCTGGCTAAGCCCCCTTCCTATTGCCCCTAGAAATGTTATCCATTGTAAGCAGTCGTTTGAAGTCACAATTACTTCAGCATCTTTATTAAAGCATAGTGCTCAGATTTTAGCTAAGATTAAGTACATTCATTCTGCTAAGTTTTATTACACTGAAATAAAAAGTCTTTGGGAATTGTTGAAGGGAGTAATTTTTAGATATATACGTAATTGTTATTTTAATACTTACATGCTAGAGAATAAAAATCCCTTTTTCATACACTGGTGCAAAGTGTGGGTAAGACTAAACCAAATAAAAATTAAAACCAATTAAAAGTGGGCGATTCTCCCCGGGTTTACAGCAGCAAACATTGCCATCCCTTCCTGATGTGGCAGGAGACTGATAGAGAACATTACAGCAAAAGCACTGTTTCTCAAGATCTTTCTCCAAGAGCTTTTTCCTTTGTAATAAAATCTGAATATTGTAGACAGCCTTATTTAGTATCATCTTCAAAGGAACGAGCTCTGTCAAATGCACCATGTTCCTAGTTTGTTCAAAGACAAACTGAAGCCCTTTCTGTCAGGGAAAAAGGAAGGAAAAGAGTTTGTTAGGCCAAATCCCCTCTGGCTGACTTCCAATACATCAGAAAACTGGTATGTAATCAGTCTCTCTAAAGAAGAAAGAAAAAAACCCAAGACAGCTCAGTGATTAATATGCTTACTTGAATGTCAGAGATACGTGTTCAAACCCTTCCTCTGTCAGACCGTGGAGTTGGCATGTGAAGCAAAACTCCATTCTTCAGCAGATCATGCAATCTTAAATGGGTTTCCATAGCAGTCTCTCCTGACATTTTTTTTTCTTCAGTGGATATAAAATACAGAAATAATCACTCCAGCAGAAGTAACTCAGCTTTGTCATGAAAAAGCCTTCAGGCTACAGGGTTTCCCTTATCCATCCTCTTGCTATCTGACTGCGTTTTGTGTGAGACTTTAGCAGTAGGTTTGTTTAGCTGATTTGATTCATCTGGGACAAAAGAACAAGAATAGTACAGAAGGGACAATTCTTAACTTGCCAAGTGTGAAGTCAAGCTGTACACCCACGTCTAATGGGTAAAGTACTTTACAGGAAGGAAAATGGGTAAGGGAGTTGCCTCTATGGGGTTAAATCATGGCATAGCAGAGGCTTTGAAGATCCACTCTTGAACTGGAAATGGAAGCCTGATGCCTACACTTATGTGGTCTCCTTGTGCCTGATCCCAGCAGAAGTCTCTGTCATGCCCAGACTGCCTAGAAGCAGTGGGCCTAAGGAGAACGTGCTCCTCCAAATAATCCTAGCTTATTTGTAGCTGACACACAGGAACTATTGTTCTTGGGTTGTTTGTGCTTTATTCCCTGTGGCATCTGCTAATATATTCCTGGTCTGATTCTTATCTTTTATTGACATAGATCAGAAGTGTTTCTAGACCTCTGGGTGGGGAAGCATTTGACGTTTCTCTTCTAGTTCAGATCAGTATCAGATCAGCAGGGATGGGTCAAACAGTAGCAGCTCTCATTCTTTTAATATTTATTTCTCATTCTTTTAATATTCATTAACATTCAAATGTATCTCACCTCTCGTTGACCTTTTCTATTCAACTAATACGAAACCAAAGCCCTTTGAACTCAAACACCAAGTGATGTAGCTGGATTGCAGGCTATCATCCTGAGTATGGGTAGCTAAAGCAACAGCATGCTACCTGTGCTGCTAGTGGTACCTTACCTGGGAAATGCTCCTGAGTATGAATCAACCTCTCAGGGAACTTGGCCTGTCTCTAGAGATCATTGGTACCTAAAATAAATTATGATTCATAATTAAATTAATTATACTATTATTAAATTATTATTCATGGCTTAATTTAAGTATTATTATATGGCTATTAATTGGTTTTGTCTTTGTCTAAACCATTGTTAGGGCTTCATGTTATCATAGGAATAGATTGCATATGTTTTCCCAGGGTTCCTGGAGTATTAGGGGATGAATAGTCACAGATATGGGCAGGATGGGAATCTGTATGTCCATTGCATAGGGGTTTTCAATTTGGATGTGTATATTTTCCTCCTTACATACACCCCCCACCACCAGAACAGATTAGCTGTAGACTCAGCTGAGTCAGTCTGCACAGTTCTACAGGAGATATATCATATTTACATGTTGTCTGCAGCACTGAGATGTTAATATTGGCAGTACAAGAACTGTATCTTTGCTGTTATTATAAGATATAATCTAATGGAAATAATAAGCCAAGGAAACCAGGGCCTGACACACAACCTAATACAAAAATTAAAACCTAATAATCATGATAACAGAGCCTGCTTGTCGCTGAAGCTGTAGATCACTTCTACCTTACGGATGCACAACTGCCAAGGCATGGAATATGTGACTCCGTGTTTTGAAATGAGTTTGCTAAGCAGAAGCTTTTTTAATTCATCATGGGAACAGTTGGTCTTTGATGCCTTTACCATTAATGGACCTTAGTTTTTAGGACTTTGAGAAACAATGTTCTCCTATGTGATAACAGAGCTGTTTATTTCATTTAACTTGTGAAAAACTGTCGGAAGTGCTACGGTTTTAATCTTAGCATGAAAGGAATGCAGATAAGATACATCCACTTCTTAGATGATGAGTCATGTCTGGAAAAGAAAAGTTAAAATATTATTTAATTTTTCCTCTTTTAGACACAGGCTACCACCTCAGTTCTGAATATCCCACATCCTGCAGTGTGCAAAGTCCAAAGGCAGACACTACTTTTCTTTTTTGAGCCCATCTGCTTACAAAATTGATTGTGTCCAGAGCATAAAGATATCGGTTTTATGTCTTGCAAAATATCAGGATCCTAGGTACCATTTTATGAGTATTTTGACATTTAGGAGAGCAAGAGTAAGTAGTGCTGCACACACATTTAACATGCAAGTGCAAAGAACAGCGCTGTTGGCCTTTTTACCAATATAAACAGGAGAGGAAAAAAGCCATATGCCATACAACAAGATCCACTAATACTGTCTCCCCTTTCTACAGCATACAAATAACCTAAAGTCTCTGCTTCTAACTCTTGCAAGCAAACAATGAGGAATGTTTGAAAAATTAGACTTTTTCGAGAAGGAAATGCTTCAAGAAAGGGCATAATTTAAGAAGGGAAAGGGGAAAATACATCAGTAAAGTGATCTGAAACCTTTTTAGCCTGGCCAGTCTCACAAAAAGAATGGCAATAAAACATAAACTCTATGACAACAATTATTTCACTAGACTCAGAATATATATATATTTTTTTTTTCCCTTTTGAATGGACTGCTTGTGTAGACAAGCATCTGCTGCCTCTCCATCTCACAGCTGCTCTCTCTTGAATTTATTCTTACTAGGCTGTGTCCTGCGCCCATTTTCAAACAAATACTTCAAGGCTCTCTCTGAAATGGTCAGTCTGGGCAAAAGGCCAGGAAGTGAAATCACCTCTTTATCACTAGATTTCCTTCCATTTTGCTTTATTTCCCTAGGAAAGTTTGCCTCATTCCAAAAAATCTGCCAGTCCCAGAAGTTTGTTGTAAAATTACAATTCTGTAGGAAGTTACTAAAAATGTGGGTCTTTCTCATCTCAAATTAAAATTCATTAACTGTCCAAAAATGTTTCTATTTAGGTCAAAACTTGAGAAAAGATTAGAAACCTATAATCAGATATAGAAAAATCTAAATTAATCTCTCACACTTCCCTTTTGCTTGTTGTTTTCCAGGGTGGGAGGACATTTGGAACTGCATCCAACATTTTCCCAGACCTCCAAAACCTCTGGTTTACACAGGCTGCTGATAGCATCCCTATGGACCAGAAAGGAAACGGCATAAAGAAGGTGTCAAACTCATTCAGACGATAACGCTTTCAAGGATGGCCTTTGACCCACAAAGCACTTCTAAGGCTGCAAACTTCCCCCAGTCCACAGCCAGTCTCCTGCAGCTGCACGAAGGAATATATTTGAAGAACCTCATGCCGTCTTGAAGAGGTAACTGCCTTTTATTTTAGCTGTCATCATCCTTTGCTCCACGCTGCCAGCTCTGCGCAGGCTGCTGTGGGGACTGCCCAGCTGTACAAACACACCTGCAGTCACCAGCATCACCTCACACACCAGTGTGCGTGTCACACTGGGTGGCTGCAGGGACACAGCCCCTCGGCTCCCTCTGCTCCTTTGGTATTTTGGCGCCGGGGAAAGATCTTTCTTCTTTTATTTTGATTTCTTCCTGTTCTTTTCTTCTCTTGTTGACTGCCTCTTTTCCTGACAATTCATTTTATTCTCCCCATTCCCTCAACTGAATTTGGTGATGCGCTCCCAGCCTTATTCTCTTCTGTTCTGGTCTAGTCTAGTCTATAGGTATGCATGCAAATATCTAAATACAGGTATACACACATAAACAGCTGAAAGCTCAGCTTTTGCAGCATGAGGACACTCCTATGGACTAGTCTAGGCTGTAGATATGCATATAAACATCTAAATACAGGTACAAACACATAGACACAACTGGAAGCTCAGATTCTGCAGCATGTGAACACTTCACATAGACCACTAAAATACATCAAGCCACTCAAAGCTCTGACCACTGCTGGATGTTTGTCCTTCGAGGGCCAAAAGAAAAAAAGGTGATTGATGCAGGGAAAGTTGATCAAACCATGACACATTTCAGTATTTTTGCTTTTTTTTCGACTGTTAATTGCAAACTGTAACATCTGGCCATACCCTACCTCCAGCTACCATGGACCTCCCTGCATAGATATACTCAACCAGGCAGTGCCATGTAACCCAGGGGAAGTGATGGATGTGGAGGCTGACACAGAATGGCTATGAATTATCCAGTCAACAAAAGGAAAGAGAGTGGGGTAGAGTGAGAAAAAATAAATAAATTATACACTACAGTATTTTTGGAAAACATAAGTATTTAATTGGAGAGTTCTGGAGTTCATTTCCCCTAGCTAATTAAGGGATTGGAATCTGTCTTAACTCATTAAAAATGAATGGAAGTGTTGACAGAATATAGTATTTTATTTTCTTGTGTAATTAGTAATGGAAACATGCACATCTAAATTGAGCAGGCTTTGAAGGGAACATATGCAGATTGAGTAATGCTACGGCCACATATTTTTATCTGTTTATTTCTGCCAATGCAGTCGACCTATTAAATGTCCCTTCAGCAGGCCAGCATTAGTTCTATTTTATGTCCATGTCATAATCATAACAGATGTACCACTGCGTTCACGACAGCAGTTAAATATTATTCCTTATTTTTAAAAAAACTCCTGTAGCTATGTGATAATGTCCTTGGAAATTGTTCCTACAGTAGACAGGAACTTGTATGACCCCTGCTGGGTTATCTTTTCCAAACTGTGTAAGTGAATCTTGTTATCTGTGTAGTCCTTTTGAGAGATGAATAATTAAATTCTTATGATTGAGGAAGTTCTTACAATAAGATGGGAATTCTTACGTGCATTTTTTGTACTGCTTCCTGGAAAAGTGAAAAAAGCCAGAGTCCAGCTGGCATTTTTATTCCCTGTTATAAGTAGTTTGATTCAATGCAGGAAAATTCATGATAAATCCTGTCACACTGTTGAAAGGAAACAGTTCTCATTGACTTCAAGAGGTCTGATTTTTAACTTGGTTATTTTCTTAAAGGAGAATACAACCCTTTAGTGAGAAACAAATTTACTTTGCTTAAGCACAACTTACATGTGAAATGCAGGGCTGCTTTCTTATTTGACAAGCCACTTCTTAAATGCAGATATCAATTTCAGGAAGTACTGAGTGAGGAAAAGAGAATTTAACCCATAATTTTTTGAGGCATGCTATCAAACAGTGATTCTCACTTTTTCAAGATACCTGTTTCCATTGCATTCATTAAATTATTGTCCATCCCTCAGCAGAGCACTGAAAGATGGGGAATATGTTTTGCCTACTCACAACAAATTCAGCTGAAGGATGTGTGGATCCAGTAGAGATATTGGTAGGGATGAGGTGGAAGGAGTCAGCTCACAAGGTGCAAGGCAGCCTCTCCATTGCTAACTGATGCATGCTCAGCAAGGTTACAGCAAGCTCAAATGCTGGAGACATGGGAATGGGCAGTGCTGCTGGGCTATTGATCTCCCTTTTTTTTCCTCCCTCTCCAAAATTTCCAGTGCCCAAAAATCTGTATCATGCAAGAGACCACAAAAGGTTTCCTCACATGTACAGAACAGGTGTTATGGGGCAGTGCACCTTACACAGCCTTACTTTACACCAGCAGAAAAGAGATGCTGTAGCTGCTTCTGCCAGCTGTTTCCAGGTTTGTGGGAGAATGGGCAGACAGATCCATCTCCAGACATTTTCCTGTACCCTCTTTAGGGATAAGAAGTATCACCAGGCAGTTTAGTGAACTTACTCATGCCCTGTGCATCGCAGTGCCATCATTTTGCTTGTCCCCTTCACAGCTGATCTCTTTTATTGCACTGCCCATCCACTTCTGTGAAGCAAAACACAGCTCTCAGTGAGAACAGAATATTGTATGACTGTGAGACTACTTCTAATGCAAAACAGCCTCTTAAGCTCCAGCAGCTGAATGCAAGAAAGAATCCACCCTAAACCAGAAAACTATCTGTATTAATTCAGACCTTCTCTCATTACTCCCTAGCCAAACTGTACGTGTTATTAGGAAAGATATATTGGGATAATGAAACAAAAAAAGCTCTTAGTGAAATTGCAATTAAAGCAAGCCATTGTTTTTTCAATGGCTCAGATCTTACAGGCAGAAGACTAAGGAACAACTACAGCTAAATGAGGCTTTTACTACCGAGTAAACCAGCTACATTCTGATTTATACATCAGTCTGTCATATAACATTCACATAAGGAAGTCTTCTTTATACATAGAAGTTTAGCTGTATCACATGTTGACTGGTACCAGTATTTATGTGTGAGTAGCTAATCCTTTCTTTCAAGAAAGTATGTTTTCAAGAAAAGCCCTGTGAGGACACTTAATGAAAATGTTTGGTTTTTTAATTTACTTAAAAGGGAACAAGGAGAACATTTAAAGCCAGAGCAAGAGCAGTTTTCTGGAGATCTAGTAGACCTGTTATTTTTAAGATAATCTCAGGGGCACCTGTAGGAGAGAAGAGAAAGTATACAGGCAGATCAAGTAGACACTAAGCTACCGTCTCTACTCCCTGCCGGTGAAAGCCTTTGGCTTTGGCACGCAGTGTTTTCATCTTTCTGTGAGGTACGAGTTTGTCTGATGAGATTGGACTGCCTGGAGCACTGGTGGCTAACCTGTTGTTTTAAAACTGCTGGTTCAAATATAGCCTAGGAAATTAAAGTCATGGCCCGTGTGAAATGAGCTGGTAGTACCCGTCAATTACCTGGCAGAGAGGCCATCCCAGATAGCTCAAACCATGCCCTTGCTGACAGCAAAGAGAAAGCACAGGGAACAAATTTTCACAGACTGAGCTGTATTTTCCTCCTCAGGGACTGAGTCTCAGTTTTGAGGCATAAAATGGAGATGTTGGGACCTCTATATTATTCCTTCTATTTATAAAGGTTGGGTAATAAATTAAATCAGTACTGGAAGAGAATACAAACTGAAGCTCTGTGCTGCAGGGGCATATTAGGCAAAGCCTTGTCAGCATTTCCCAGGAAGATGGCAGTAGTAAAGCTGTGGCAACCTCTCTTCTCTCCTAAGCCTATCAATCACTGCTGGGCAACATGGCTCAAGGCATTAAGCTGACAGGTATTTGCAGAAGCATAGCTTTTGTACATCATCAAGAAATAGGAAAAGGCTAAAGGAATGGTTCATTCAGTTTAGTACGTTCAAGGATAGGTCCAGGGAAGAACTAGAGGTCTGAATGCTAGATGACAAAGCTGAAAACTGAACACATCTCAGAATGTAGGCAGATAGCGAGGATCTCCCCGTGCTCACCCCCAAAGGCACATGGTTTGGTCCTCTGTCCTGATCCACTGTGGAGAAGAGCAAACACCAGAGTGACAATTCCAGTAGGTAGTGGAGTGCTGAAAACATAGCTGCCACAACACTGTAGATTGTGACTGGTGGTTGTATCATCTCTACACCCTGATTCTGATTTTATCCAGAATTAAACCAACAGGTTCTTGCTTTGTCATGAAAATCTACTTTCCATAAAATCAAGTCTACTGGCACCCAAATTTAATTACATTTCCAGTTGCATGTAGCAAATTTAATGGAAATATTTTTACCAAAGCAGTTTAATAGCTCTTGAAATAAAAAAAATGGAAGAATACGGACAATAAAACAATTATTTATCAGAGACTTACAGGATCATACAACATTCCAAGTTGGAAGGGACCTTAAAAGATCACCTGGTCAAGCCTTTCATTGGAAAGGGAGCCTAGATGGAATTGTCTAGCACCCTCTCCAATCACCTCTCAAAAACCTCCAGTGATGGGGACTCTGTCGCACCACTGGGGAGGTTGTTCCAGCTCATGATTGTTCTTAGTGTAAAAAGATTCTTTCTTAAATCAAGATAAAATCTCTCTTGCTGCAGCCTGTGTGCATTGCCCCTTATCTTCCCCATGTGACTCCTTGTGAAGAGACAACCTCCATCCTCTCTGTAGCTACTTTTTAAGTCCTGGAACATTTCAAATGCCAGAAACAATGCTTGAAAGTCTACTTTCTATGAGGGTGGCTAAGTTAATTATTGATAATTCAGCAAACTGAACAGTAAGGGAAATCTGAATTTAGAACTTTTTAGTATCTTATTTTTTGCTTTATTGCAACCTCTGTGTTCAGCTAGGAAATACGAATAGCAAAGCTATCCAAAATGTTGTCAGAAGATGAAGGGTTAAAGCAGGGTCCATCAAGCTGAGGTTTCTTGTCTTCAGGTATTTGGAATGGCTTGCTTGCTGTCTCTAAAGCATACCAGACATAGGAAATAGACCACCTCCTGGCGATGCACTTTGTATAGAACTTATACAGGTGGTATTTTTCCCTCTCCCTTCTTCTGTTAATAGAAAAAAAGTCTAATTTTGTGAATAAAGAGCACTGCATGCTTCCTGCGTTCTCTGCTGCCCAGGATGCCCGCTCTGGGGTGAGTGGAGAAATTTAAGCTTTTGATTTTTCTTCAGTATGTTTTACTGCAGTTCTGGCAATGCACAGGCAACAGCAGCAGCTTTGTTTCCAGTGGGAAAACTTAGAAATGTACTGAATATTTAGAATCCATCATGAAAGTAGAAAAGAGAAATTAAATTCTGAAGAAAGGGCTGAACAGCTGCAGAGCCTACCAGCATCCTAGAGCAGTGAGGGCACTTTGTGGAGGCCTTGTCCACGTGGAGCCTTGATCCAAGACTGTAGATCTCACCTCCACGACTGCAGCTACTGATGAACTTCATTTTTTTTTTAATTCCAAATAGATTTTCTGCTTTTTTCTCTGTATTTTTTTCTGACTATTCAGAAACTAGGAATTCATATTTGATCGCGCTCAGGAAATTAGAAACTTCAACAGAGCTTCTTCCAATGTAAAAGCTGGAAAATGGAATGTGCATATATGCACGTGGTTTTGTGCCACGTAGACAGCCTGGGGACAAGATCTGGTGTGTGTTGTATCTGAACGTACGCCTGAGGTAGCAGCAAATAGGCATCACAGTAAGGAGAGATGCAACACCAGCTACAGTGGATCAGTTAAACTCAGAACTAGCAAAGAAATCACTCAAAACTCAATAGCCAATGTGACTATTAAGCAGGTATTCTTTATTACAGCGCTGGATGCACAGGGGAGCACTCCTAAAGTGTGCGTGCCCTTGAGAACTGATTCTGCAGCTGATATGTGAGAAATAAATACATATTCATAGCATTTCCTGGGACGGGAGGGTTTAAGCAAATAATTTTTTCCAGAATCCATTTGCATAGTACACTCCCCTTCAGTGCATGCGCGCTGCCTCCTTGAGGGTCTTTGGAAGAAGGCTCAAAGTCTTCTTCACCGATGAACTTTTGGTTCAGGGTGCACGCTCCCTGCAGTCTTGATAGGCTGCTAAACCACCAGATGTGCTCTGGTTTAGGTCCCTTATCGGGCCTCACGGATGTCCTGCGAAATGTAACGTTTTCATGATATATTTAATCCTTACTTCACAAAGGCCGGGTTGCGTCTTATCAGCACCTTCTGGAGACAGGCCTGAGCTTGACCCCACCACTGCAGCTCTGGCCATCGCCATCGGAGCGGGCACCGGGATTTTCCACCCCCGTCTTCCTTTGGACACGGGCCCGCCGGGCAGGGTGCGCGCTTCCTGGCTGCGCAGGGAGCTGCTCGTCACCCGCCTGCCAACAAACGGAGGATGCCGAGGTCAACCCGGTTCCCGACGCGTTTCCTCTGGCAGGCCTGAGGGACGAGGCTGAGGGTGGGACGGTGCGGGCTGCCGGGGCCAGTACGAGCTCGGGGCCGAGCGCCTCAACAGCCGCCGGAGCCGCCCGCGGCCCTCGGCCCGCTAGGATGAGGTGGGCCGGGCCTTGCTACCTGCTCCTGGCCGCGGCCTGCGCCCTGGGCCGGCCGACGCGGGCTGCCGTGCGCTGCCCGGCAGGCGGCACCTGCTTCAGCGCTCACCTTGCCAATGGTTCTTACGCCGAAGCTCGCAACGCCTGCAACCGCAAGCGGGGCGACCTGGCCTGGGTCAGCGGCGAGCCGGAGCTGCGGCTGCTGCTGCTGGGGGTGCTGGCGGTGCCGGCGCCCGTGCCCTCGCTTTTCTGGGTCGGGCTGAAGAGGAACGCCTCCACCTGCACCGACACGGGGCAGCCGCTCCGTGGCTTCTCCTGGGAGGGAGCTGGCGGCGGGGAAGCCTCGCAAGAGGTGCCGGCGGCGCTCGGCCGGTGGGTAAAGGAGCCC
>JANHFX010023304.1:0-36279 GCA_027560015.1 Chloroceryle amazona | reverse complement strand
GCAGGACCAAAGCTAGGGCAGAGCACTCAGAAATGGATCCAGACGGGTCTTGAAAGTCTCCAGAGGAGGAGACTCCACAGCCTCTCTGGGGAGTCTGTTCCAGTGCTCTGTAACTCTTATAGTAAAGAAGTTCTTGCTCATACTGAGGTGGAACTTCCTGTACTCGAGCTTGAATCCACTGCCCCTCATCCCTTATTCATATGAAATACTAAAAGCCACAAACACTAGCAGTTTCTTTTAGATTTATCTTTTGTTTTTTTTTTTTTCCAAACTCCATAGGAGATTTGCTTCTCTATCCACGGAAGATCTTCAGTGTATAGAGGGGAACAAACCCCCCCGAGAACACAGATTGCTGGTTTTGCCTCCCACAGCCTTTGAAAATGGAGCTAAGTATTTTAAGGGAAATAACATTATTTTTATAACTGGCTATAATTCAGCCCCCTCTCTGAGGCAGGTTAGCATTAGTTCTGATCCACACTAAGTCTGGAAAAGTAATCTATTTTTAAAATTTGAATATTCACACCTTCCTTGCTCTAATTCACCAGTGAGACCTAATAAAACCAAGAGATCGCAAACCTAATCGTTCCAGAATTCTCCCTGCATGACTGCAAAATATGCTATCTGAAGTTTTTCTATGCTACATAAAACTCCAAACACTTTTATCGTTCATTTTCTAGACATTGCTTTACTTCTCCAAAGATCAGACAGACCATCACTCATTACTGTTTTGTTGGGTTTTTTTTAAATCCCATCTCTTACATATTACTAAAGGAAATAAATTCACGATCCTGCCAAAATGAAAATGAAAGATAAAACCCCCACCACCCACTCCAGAGATCTTTGCTGGACACCTAATTCCCCATTTAGGGCGTGAGGGATTATCCTCTAGACAAATCTGATTTCCAAGGGACAGGCTCCACTTTCCCTGAGGTAGAAATCACCTCATAATTCTGAATCACTCCAATTTCTCTCCGGATCACCTAGAGAGAAATGTCTACATGATTTATGTTTCTCTTTGAGGAAACCCAGAGCACAGTAAGCTGAGAAGAGCCGAGTACCACAAAAAGAAGAAAAGGATTTGATTGTAAACCTTAATTTGGATGGAAAAGAAAAACAATAAACAAATCGAGAGCAACAAAGGAAGAATCTTCACCTTCTCCCAAGCTCCGCAGTTAGATGAAGAGTGATGGGGAAATGGGATGAGCTTTACTCTGCCTTGAACCCTAAAGAATTCCACTCAAACTCCAGAGACCAGTCATCAGTGCTTGCATACCAGCTACTCTTCCACTTTCAAATAAACCTCACTTGAAGTTCTGCATCTATAGGTCAAGCTGTGAAATTGTGCTGAAGCCATAAATGCCGATAATCAGTTCTTGGGTAGGGGCAAGACGACCTTCAGTCCCTTCGTGCTGGGATGACAATCACAGAACACGACTGAGGTTATGAAGCATTAGCCTAGAAACTAAGCGGTCACCCACCTCTCTCCGTTAGAGTGTGAAGACGTTAATTTGGAATGGAAAAATCAGACTAGGGAAATCAGGAGTAAAGATAGGATTAAACAAGGAGTGCACAAAACAAGAGAGAGGAAGGGGACATGCAGATTTACGTCTAACACACCGTGAGCCTGATTGGAAGAATAGAGGAGACCCAGATCGCTGAAGTAGCTTCGCAAAAGGAACACCTAAGAACGCACAGCAGGAAACCAGTTTTAGTCTTGAGAACTTCCTATCTCGGCTGGGGATGCAGCAGAGGAGGCAGCCTGGGATAAATTTTCCTGAGTCCAATCAAAGAGAGGGCTTTTCAGTTCCACTATTCTGAGCTACGGAAGCAAGAGGGCTCCTTAAACGTCTCGCAAGGCAATTCCTGTTACCCAGTAGCACGTATTTTTCCTACGCTATTCAAAGAGAAGCTACATGAAGATACAGTAAAACCAGACTGCTTTGCACACTAATTCTTTAGGTATTTTTAATCATCTCTCCCCTTAGAATTTCATGCCCCAAAAAAATGAAACAAGTAAGGGGAGGTGGGGAACATACTGATTGTTTTCCTCAGAAAAATTAATCGGCTAATTGCATACTGCATCTACTGAACAGCAGTAGGAGCTCATAGGAAAGCGTGCAGAATTTTGTGAAGCAAGCAACTAAAATCCTACATTGAAATGAAAAGACATTTCAAGATCCTGGGCAGACATCTCCTACAAGCTCCTATACTCTTCAATAAGTTGCCAAGTTATTGACCCTGAAGAATTCTAATGAGACATTAGCCCTCTCTTCAGTTAATGGGGATTACAACGTTTAGTCATTACACACATTCTTTTTGATAGATGGTGTAATTGCTCTGAAAGCAACATGCACACAAATAGTAGAGTCAATGTTTCAATAACAGATTATGCAGTTAGTGAATCAGTATAAGCATTTTCTGCACACAATCTGTTAACATGGGATGGCTCTGCACATTTAAGTGCCCTCTTACATTTTCTGGGTCCTCCGAAATCTGCCTCTTTCGCTATCAGTAAAATTAAAACAAACAAACAAACAAAAATATTTCACCTGCAGACTTAGCACTATCATTCCAACACAGACAACAGGATACATTTCATTAGCTTGAATTCAGTTTAAACTCTTCAAGTTATGCAGCCTGACAGACTAGAATTAAGATAGCTTGCCATAACTATCAACTGATTTAACAAAAAAAATAAAGAATTAACTTCTTTTCATGGGTTAAACAATAAAAGGAGCATTCTATGAAGAGCCTAAATAGGTATCTTAAAATGAATGGAAGACTAAAATAAAAGAAATGTTATATGAAATGAATAATTTCCATAAGGCTAGCACTTGGAGCATAAATGCTTCACAGGAACACAAGTTAATTAAGTTTGTACTTTATGCCGTGCAAAAAGTTCTAATATTTTTCCAATTAGACAACATAGGAGTAGAACAATTTTAAAGTATCTTGCTTTTTAATTTGAACTTTGGGATAAAAATTGGCAGTTGAAATATCTGAGAGAAATCTCTCGTTAAATGTTTCCGATTCTGACTGCGTAATCGCGAACCATGTTTTAGCCCAACGGTACAGTTACACGAGCAGGAAAGAGAAAAACTGCACACATTAATTGCACACATTAATTTGCGTGTAGTAACTCTCAGGAAAAAAAACCAAAACGTTCTTTCCTTAAGGGAAGTACAGGGATTATCCAAAAAATTGGCTGGAGTTTCAATAGAAATTTCAAAGGCATAAATGTTAACTTGCAGTTTCATAACTTCAAAATTATTTTCTGTTGATGGTTACTCTTAAGCAAGCTCAGAATCGTTATTAAGATCGAATACAAAATAATGTAAAGTATCAACAAGTAAAATTTTCACTGAATTAATTTCATTACTCTAAACAACTACGGCCATCTCCCAGTACAACCCTTGCTAAAGCTGGTGACTGAAGTAAGGGTGCAATCCTGCAGTTTCAGGACCATTAGGATTGCAGAGCTGGGAATCACTTCAGTGTGCTTAGCATGTGCTTGGACCAGTACAGCATCCACTGAACACTCCTGCCCTTCTCCTCTACAGAGCCGGGCGCTTGATCTGAACTGGCTCCATTTCTGTGTCCCATTCTATATCCTGTTTACGAAGCTGGAGATATTTTACCTCTAGGTCTCCTTTGGTAATGGATTCTTCTTCCACGCGGAACTGAAGGTCTTCAACTTTCCTGTGGGGAGAATTCATTAAAAATTCAGGAAACTTTAAAAGAAAATGCTTGCAAGCTCACTTTTCAGTGGAAATCAGAACTACAGGGATATCATTCTGATCGTACCAGCAAACTGCAAGAAACATTAAGGGGAATTCTGTCACAGGAAGCATCAGAGAGGGAATGTCACTGTCTTTAAAACACAACCACCCAAGTAAGGCATCAGTCTTCCCGAAGCTCTGTAAAGAAAGTGTTTTGTTGCAATTTCTGATGAGTTAAAAAGAAAACCTTTTAAGTCATCATTGACTCTCATTCTTTTGCCTTTCTGCTCGTCCTCAAAAGAGGTGACCTAAAGGTAACAGTCTGATCTCACATTCTGTGTATTGTCTCATTCAGGAAGTTAGGACATGGCCAAGATATTCATGTGCTAGTCAACTTCCATCAAAACTCCAGCACAGACAAACACAGGAGGTGTCAACAGGAGCCGCAAGATGCAGAACGGGAGTGCCCGGAAGAGCACTGCCTTGCCTCTCCCCTACAGATGTCTTAGAATGGAAAGACAGAAAGGAGAAGCTAATATTGGACGTAAAATTTGTCAGAAGTTCTTTCTTCCCTCCCCTAACTCTGGTGTATCCCAGGGGGATACACCCAGGGGCCAGATCTCCTCCTTTTCCCCTTGATCCCTTCAACAGTGTAAGATGTTGCAGAGGAAGAGACAAGCCTGTCTTCTTCCCTTTGAATTACACACACTTCTGGTGCCTGCAGCTCAGCTGGCAGATGTAGAAATCATTGGCATCAAAGGAAGTTACAAGTGATGGATTTCTAAAATAAAAGAATGGTAAGAACTTATTACTGGAAGTGGCTGTCACCAGAGTGCTTTGGGAAGCAGAAGATTAAAGATGATTTGACTTCAAGTCACCGCTGAGCCTGACTTGAATACATATTAGAACACTTTCAAAGTAAATAAGCTTGTGGTGGTTAGGAGGAAGGAGAAATATCACACTGCCAGAGCAGGGAAATGTTTTCCCGGTCGCAGGACGTCACTTCGGTGAACGGGCAGCAGGCGCAGAGCGGCACTGCCACGCTGCCTAGCAACACGCTGGAGGTGAGCTCAAGGCCATGGAGGATTGCAGTGAAAACAGACTCCCACTGACCTGGCACTCGGCGAAAGTAGGTCCACGGCCAGGCTACTGCAGGTTCTGTTTTGTTATTTTATTTTGGTTTTAATTAAAACCCCACCGCAGCGTTTTGTAGATTCCAGATCTAACTCCAACTGCTTGCTTTGAACATTCGAGTTAGAGCGGGTCCCATAGAAAGGCAGCATGAAAATTGTAAAGGGATTGCCCAGGGTTTCCAGCTGCATTTTCTCCTCTCTGATTTCTAGTTTTAGGGGGGCCTTTCAGAGAGGCTGACATCTGACCGATTTCAGGGACGCACACAAACCTACAGGGCAGGCTCACAATGGGCTTCTGAATAGACTCTCACTTTTCAAAAGCATTCCAAATCCACCAAAACAATCCATCAGATTATCTCCTTTCCTCACCTCACCGTACCTATTTGGTAAACTCAATTTCTTTCTTCAAGTGGCTACAAAAGGCCATTAGAAAAGGCATTAAAATTAATGGCTTTGATGATTTTCCTGTGAGAGACAGACCCTGCCTAGAAGCACGTGACTACTAGTAATCCATTATTCACAGGAGACCTAACCAGTAAATTCTTTATCCAGCATTGTCACGAAATAAGATTATCAAAATTATCATTCTGAAGAGGAAGCAGAGTGTTTCAAGATCAGGCACGACCCATTCATTTCATCTGAGCAGCCATGAAATCCTTTCTAACAGAAAGCAATAACAAAAGGAATGAGTTGCATGAAATTCAGCTGCAAACAGTAGACACAGCTTCTAAAAAAACTCCACTTTCTTCAATTTGGAGAGGAAAAGCCAAAGGGGTGAGGGGTTTTTTTGTATTTTTATCTGATTTGATACAATAATTACCCATATCTGCATTATTCAAAATGTGTTTCATATTTCCATGTCACCACAGCATTTGCTTTTAATGCATTTAAATGTATTTTCATGTAGTATTTATATCATTATAGTAACACAGATAACATAATTAGTATAATATTATGATATTATATATCTGAAGAGAGTTTTCAGTTACCTTTTCTCTTCTTCAAGCTGATTGAGAAGCTCCACTTTCTCCCTATCAGCAGCCTCCACCATGGCTCGTAGCTGGTCCATTTTCGCTTCCATCTCCAGCACATGCTAATTAGCAGAAGGAATAGGAAAAAAATAATCTTGAAAATTTTTTCCAAGTGCCATTTCTGTACCTCAGTCATCACAATGGGGTTCAGCACTGGGCCCCAGGAGTGTCAGCCTATTCAAATATGCAGGTAACAAAAGAAAGCCATCGCTTACTGAGATGTGCAGAGAAGTTCAACCAAAGTTAATGAAATGAAATGGATCTCTTGTCTCAGCGAGCCAAAGTTCCCCCAGGGAAGATCTCATTGGTACGGACTATTTAGTTTTAGAACATCACTTCTTACTTTCAGAGCTTTTCAATAAGAAAACACCATTTTGGAAATCAAGTCAATGTTCTTAAAGCCTTTCTTTTTCGAGCAGCGACGCCCACTCTTACCCGATCGTGTCCATCGCGAACGAGGGCTAATTCCTGCTCTATTTCCCCTACGTGACTGGTTGCTTTGGCAACTTCTGCCCTTTCCAGGTCTCTCTCCGCCAGGAGCTGCTCAATGTGTTGCTGCTTCTCCTTCAGTGCCTCCTGCAGGGCTGTGGTACCAGAAATTTTCCTTGCATAGCGGGAGGATGTTTCTGTCAACTTCACAAAGTAAGTTAGTTAAAAACCATTCCCTGGCAAGTGAAACCAAGGAATATCTCCAGACTCCACAAACACTGGGTTAGTAAAGCAAATGCTTTCTGTGACCTACTGTACCCCCACCTGTGGCATTTAAATTATTTTCTAGCATTGAACAGTGGCCATACATGTGTGGTAAGATTGCTTTGTAGCAATCAGCAGGTAGTTTGTAGGAGACAGAAGGGTTCAAGTGAAAACAAAAAGTCTCAATCGAAGGTGTGCTTAGTAGACTCACGCTAAGGCTACCTCATTATGTTTCCAAGCATCTTTTTGAATTAAAACAATAAAAAAAGAAGAAAAAAAAGAAAGGCAGCATTTTAGCAAGTTAAAAACATTGTGCCTCTAGTTATCGAGTCATCATCTTGGGTCACCAGCAGCAGTGTAACGTTTCCAAATGTGCTATCAAAAGCTTTTGGAACTCCAACTAGCATTTGGCACCTCTACTATGGCAATAAAGCATCTGGCATTGACCTTGACCTACAAAGCCAGCCTTGCAGCTACAGCCTGTGAGGAAGAACAATTGGTATCTGATTAGAACGTAAGTTTCTATCACAGGGAATTAAATTACTTCTGAAAAACAACAAACCACAAAACTGGAAGATTTAACTTAAAGAGTATAGATAAAAACGAATCAGTCTGGAGGACTACAGCTAAAATGAACTTTCAGCTTTTCCTTGGCCTTGCACAAGCTCTGCTCCACTGAATGGAAGCAGTGTCAGTGAAAATTTGGCCTGGCCCTGTCTTCTACTTCATCAAGAGGTTTTGAGCTAGAAGGGAAAGCAAATAAACTGAAATTACATAGTACAAGTGAGCAACACTTGTGAAAACAGCAAAAAATGAAAAAAAAATCCAATACAACTTATAAAAACTGACTTCAACAGCTCAGACATTTGTCTAATATTAAATGAGGATGACATCTTGGTTAAAGCCTTCTTTAAAGCAAAACACAACACACAAAGGCTTGCTCTTGTCTTATGTTAACCTTTAGCTCTGCCTCATAGTTTTGCCCAGGAATAGGAGCATGTTCCTTCCGTGATCCTTTCAGATGTCAAAATGTTGAAGAACATTTGCCTTGCACAGCCTGGAAGGCTGGCATTGGGCAACATCCCCAACAGAAAGCATAATAGCAATGTATTCTCCTGGCATCACAGAAAGACACTTCCCCTTCTGTTACCATGATTGCTGCACAATCCCTCTGACGTGCCTACTCACAGCCCTGAATGATCCATCTCCAATCCACTGCAAATGCTGCATCAAGTGACTCGAGAGGTGCGAGACATTAAACCATATTCCCCTGATGCTTAGAATAGTTGTTTCAAATCCTCTCAGTTTCTAGAAGAGATCTCCTTCCAGAATATATTGCTTTTGAATAATCCTAGCCCTTCAAATCAAACTGGCCTTAATTCCCGATTCCAAAAGAAATCCAAAACATTTCAGAGAAACATCAACTTCCTTCAGACTTGGCAATAAACTAAACCATGCGTTGTGCAGCCCTCTTAAATCATTAGATCACCTACTCTGACAGCTGCTTTTCTTACACGGGAAGAAGAAAACCTTGACAGCCCTGAATAATTGAGAAGGCTACGTAGGAGGCCAGCAATTCCCAGATAAGTGAAAATTTTCCTAGACATTGGAGGAAGAAAAGTCTGCTGTGTCAGAACTGTTTTCAGGAAATCCTGTTTCTTCAGCAGCTTAGCTTTTAAAGAAAAAGTGTCAGAATTATTTTGACAGTCCTTTTAACTTTGATAGTAACCTGATGGGGAAAAAAGTTGGAATTTTAGTTCTGGAAACAGTAAGATTATTACAGCAGCTTTGTATTTTATGACTCCAAACGTGCAGAAGCCTTGAGGAACAACACAGAGATAAACAAGCAAATATACCATAGATACTTATAATGTGTAACTGCATTCTCTTGCTGCTTAGAGCATCACAGCATATGGAATCAAATGTGTGGGTCTGTTGTTAAAGCTCCACTATCAGCTCAGGAACCTTCCAGAGCAGGGATTTCAGCCTAGGGGGCACTCCAGAGCTAGAAGTGCAACTTCCAGACTGGATTCAGTAATAAAATTCCAACTGTTTGTGCCAAATAAAAAAACAAAACAAAACCAAACCAAACCTTCTGCTTTTTGTGGCAAGGTATTAACCCTGTTGCCCTGACCAACTGTTGACCTCTGCTTGCTCATAATCTGCTTTGAAGGGCTACGCTAAGTCACCTCTTGTTCCACGCCTGCTGGTCAGTGGGACAGGGTGCCAGCTAACCAGTTCCAGACCAGTGGGAGGGATCTCTTTCTAATTAGATGTATTTATGTACTTTGGTTTTTAAAAAAAAGGAACAATCTAGGGCGACTGTGGAAAAACCCAATTATTACTGCGCTTTTAATTGCCTTCAAAGAGAGACTTTTTAAAATTCAGCTTTCCCAGAAGATTTCCGTTTTACTGCTGCAACCCAAGATTAGGACATTTATGTAACAGGAACTTGAATCCATGGTTAAGTGTATTAGTTGGAATTAGTACTGGGTTAGAATTCACCTGAGCCACATTTGCAACATTTAGCGGTTGTGAATTCACAGGATTAAAGCCAAATCTAAAAGAAAAGAAAGAGGCTTCTTGTAGCGATCGGCGAGTCTTTGCTGACTTGTGCGTTGCCGAGTTGACTCATCTCTTTAACAGTGAAAGAGAATCTTTTACGTTTTAGACAATTTGAAGCTTCCTGCTTCATAGAACCAGCTCGATCTGTGGAAGCTTTAGCACATACCAGCTTCTCAGACACGACCCCCGTACCGCAGAGGCAGTGCTAGGAAAATGAACAACTAAATGGAGATTCCGCTCAGAGAGCATCGATGCCTTTTCGGTTTGTTGGCATCACAAAGCCCCTTTCTTACGGCACTAACTCGGTTAGCCTGAATTAACTGTGGAAGCTTAAACATTCAGATACTCAGCTACTCTTCAGGGCTAGCTAAGATTTCCTTCCTTCATGCATGCTTTGAGTGAAAAGAGAGAACGATTAAATGTCTGTTGTGCCCAAGATCTGTTCTAGTCTCAATTTATGAGAGTAGACCACAGGCAAGTGCCAGGTAGATTCCCGTTTGGGAATGTAAAGCATGCAATAGAAAAAGAAGCTTACTAGTCCTGTACGGCTTGGCTTGCTGCTTACTGAAGAGGCCACAGAACTGAGAGAGCTCAGGGAAGAGGCACTCGGACTCCGTTTCAAGGCCGTGGGAGTGGCAATCACTTTTCGCACGGTCGTCTTCGCTTTTGCCGGCGTGGTCGATGGGAATCCAATCTTGGTGACTTTGTGCACTGGAGCAAACAAACCGTATTTTGGCTGGCACTGAAAATACCTGTAAAAAAAAACCCAACAAAGCAGACAAATGAGGGTATTAAATGAACTTCTGCCTTTTCAGATGCATGGTCTGACTTTGCAACGAATTCTAGATCAATGGTCTAAAAGTATTAAAGGATGGGGTAGAGCTGGTGCAGTCTGGTCTGTAGTAGATTGCCTTTTTTTTTGCCAACACTTGATTTGGAAAGGCCGAAGCAGCATGATTATATCAGACCTCAGAGATTCAACACAGTAAATTCTCCTACAAAAGTCATTTTCCTAAAAATTCCATTCAGATCCAAAGTTTAACACGCATAGCTTTCCTGATACATTCCTCTGAGCTGCCGATAACAAATGCGACAGCGGAGTTAAAAATAAAAATCAGATTTTAACTAGAGAGCTTTATATTTTATTGCATACATACCTGTATGCACATCTGGTTACACAGAACATCTATCTTTGGTTACATATAAACAAGAGTCACTTAACATTTTAAGCTGTGACCACCTATTTTAAGGTGGCACAATCCTTGTTAAACCTCTTTTTAAGGAGTTAAAGGACCAAATGAGAAAGAGAGCTGAACAGTGATGTGAATGAATGCTCTCTAAGTGTCACTGACTGCAGGAAGCAGCTATACTGCTCCCAGTCTTTACATCTATTGGTACAGAAGCTTTCCATTCCTGGGATGCAGGAAGAATTCCCTTAAGTTCAGCTATTACCAAGAGATGTTTTCTTAACTGAGCATTCACTCCAAGCTGAGAAAGCAAACAGACATTCAGAAAGGCAGGAAATTGTGTTTTCCATTACCAGTCTATGAATAAAACTCACATGGGAGTAGAAGAGATCAACTAATCCAATGAATGTAGGATTGATGCAGACTTTCAGAGATGTGTAGGTGTCATAAAATTCAAATCAGTGTGTAATGACCCACCAGCAGACAGTCAGGTTTGCAGTCTAACTGCTTCCCTCGATATAAAATCTCACGCTCATGCAAGATATTATAAACCCAAACCAGAACAGAGAGATGCAAACTCTTGAAGGTGTCTGCTGTCTGATGAGTGACTGACCTCGTACCAGCAACGGCTCCATCATTCTTTCCCAGAGGTTCATCCAGTTCTACTCCACACCATTCTCCTTTAGCAAAGTCGGTTTCTCCCAAGAAACGCACCACTCCAGCTTTTGTTCCACCCACCTAAAGCATCAGGACACACAACTGCATTTAACACATTTCCAAATAAAAATACTAAAGAGAGCACAAAAAACTTCCAGTATAATCACGTTCACAAAGCACAGTAATGATGCGACCGGTTATTTCCAGCTGCATATCCTTTTGCCCATGAGTTTGTTTTAATACGTTGAACAGATCTTCACAACCAAATTGCTTACTGAAGAAAAAACACGAGAGACCAAAACATTAAGAAGGGGAGAAAAGAAGAGGAGAGAGGGGAAAAAAAAACTCAAACCAGAAAATAAAGAGAAAAGAAAACCCCAAATCACTTCTGTAACATTTAGCTCTGTCCAGTGTGGTGTTCAGGATGTTTGTCCTGATCCAAGGCCAATTGATACAGCTCTAAGACTAAAAATATGTTTACCAGGAGTCAGTAGAACCAGTGCCTGAAACGCAACAGATTCATGCTATAGTTTCACACAAACTCCTATCAGCAAATGAAGATTTCTAAGAATTGCTTATTTCTTACTCTAATCCAGTAAGGAAAAGGAGAAGAAATGAGGGGGGAAAAAAAAAAAAAGTCTTTCATATTTGTGTATTTTCATATTATAAAGCCACAAAACTAAAACACAAGTGGCCCTAAGTGGAAGACTAGAACTCAGTTGTTTTCAAATCTCCAACATTAAACATTTACAGTCGTTCTGATTACTTCAATCTCTGCAAGATGTAGCTTTTCACAGTGCTGAGGGGAGGGGAGAATTAAATGAAGTGAAGAAGCAAAAGGTGTTCAGCGCGGCCACCGCTTGCCAAGAAGGGCCACGAGCCAGACTGCAGGAATCTCTCAGGTCAGAACGACAATATGTTGAGCCCTATTTATCTGAAAATCTGTTCAGCCTGCATCTAGCCTTATGAAAAGAAGCAAATGTTAACGAAAACCTCTTCAAGAGCTTCACTGGGTTCAACAGGAACATTTTCAGGGCCATTGGGGTTTCCTTCCACTTTTTTTCCAGCACACACTACCACAGTAAGGAATATTCCGTAGCCTCGGATGTAAGCCGCTAACACAAAGACTGTAATTTGCCTTTTTATGTACTAAAAAGTAAAGTGGGACTTCATATAATTTTTACATCAGACATTCCCTTTCTTGGAGGGGGAAATTCCCAGGGTAACTGGAGAACAACGAGCTTCTTGTGCCAGAAATTAAGGGGCATGCTCACAGCACACTAGATAATTCATCTTAATTGATTTGGGAAGTGTCCGCGCAAGAGGTTAATTGGGAGGGATCTAGAAAGGGGGATGTTATCTCAACAAGTGTCCACAAAAGTCCCGAGTTAGGGCACGGGAGCTGCCACACACGTTGGTGCTCTAACTTCAGGCTCATCAACTTCCCAGAGATGACAGCTCCAGGCTTCAGCTGATGAGACAAAAAAAGGCAAACCTGAGGAAAGAAGGGAAGAATAATTAACCCTTTTTGATATGACTGAGCAAGCTGACAGAACAGCTTTTGTCCGTGTTTAAGGTGGAAGTCCTCCTCTCTTATTAGAGGCAGCCTTGATGCAGTGCTTCATCTGCAGATCCCCATGCTTTAAAGGGCACTGGAGCAAATGATTACTCTGTGGAATAAAAAAACACACCAAGTTTACAGTTATGATGACTCGGCCGAATAGAGTAACTAGTAAAAGGTTTGGTGTTCTTGGCAGAGAACAGCCAAACCTCCCCTCTGAGAAAACAAGCACTGCCTTAGAAATAAAGACTCGTAACCAGCCAAAGAGTCCTGTGGAATATAGACCTCTGTGCCATATGGTGAAGAGGGAATACAGAACATTTATTTACAGTATTTCCTGGGAAGAACTATCCCATAGCAAGTTACCCTCAGACATAATCTACTTTTTCTAGATCTTAAATACTGTCAACCTAAGCACAAACACAGAAAGAAAATTTAACAGAGAGGAAAACGTGCACATTTCTGTGCTCATAGTCCATACTGGGCTTTCCTTCTTTATTCCTTTTCCCACAAGTTTAGGTGTTTGGGGGTTGGCTGGCTTAGTTTTGGGGTTTGGGTGTGTTTTGTTTGATTTTTGTTTTTATTTAAGCCTAATTCAGAACACATCTTTAGGTAAGAAGACTGATTAGTTTGGAGCATACTGTTTCCCTACTCAATTTCATACTGTTGTCTGCCTGGATAAACAGAGTTAAATCAAACAAGGCTGTAAAGCACCCATTAAAGAAATTAGACAGGAAAGGCAGAACAATAGCCTAAGATAAGAAGCATCCCTTCAAAGACAATAGTCAGGTTGCACAGAGGGATTCCTCAGCTCCTTTTACAGAGCTGTTTAACCAAGCCAAGGAATTTTATTGCTGGATTTTGTGGAATGGAATGGTGGTGGTTGTTTCTTTGCGGTCTTTGTTAATAAACAAGTCAATTACCAAAACGCACGCACAAACCTTTTCAGTGGTGTAAGCAAGATAAAGTGAAGCCCAGTAGTAGAAAAGGATAACTACATGCAAAGCCTCCCAGAGACAGGAAAAACTGTTGCAATCTGTTCAACTCAAACTGTAAATACCCCCTAGATCAGCAAGGCAGGCTCCAGGATAATACAGATTAAACACGGGTGCAGAATATTCAGTCCTTTTTGTTTCATACCTTGGCTCTGCTCATCTTCCACATTTAGGAAAAAAAAAAAAATAATCAATGGATGGGATTTATTTCTAAGATGTTGCATCCAAACCAGAAACCAGGAGCACAGTCTGGTAGAAAAGCTTTGGCTACGAGCAGGACCCCTTGGACCTGGTAGAGCGAGGGCACGGGATGCAACCCCAGGCCAGCAGGAGCGAGCCAAGGGAGGAATTTGTAGCCCAGGAACATATGGGGATGCACAACTTGAGATCCCCAGAAGAAAAGACAACGTGACTAGGCTTGTAACCATGGTACCAGGGTTATTTTAAAACAAGATGCAAGGAAGAATGCCAAAGAATTTTTTCTTTATTTTTTTCCTTCCCCAAAACCTAATCAAGCTTCTTTGAAAAACCAGCTACTACATTTCTGCTCGCTGCAAATATTGCACCGTGCATCCTCACCACCAGCAGGGATGAGGGTACGCTGGGGCACGGAAGCCCTGACAAAGAGCTAGGTACAGTTTTGCTCAGTGCTAAGCAAAAGCCTCCAGTTTTAAAGACAGGGTCAGCACTGCTCTATAAACCTGAATCTACTGAAGACTTCCAATCGTTCGCAGTCATTGCCTCTGACAAGGTATTTATCAGCTGTAATTAAGTATTCTGCATGTGACAACACACCTACCTTGAAAGCATTTAAGAAAAAAAAGAATAAAAATCACTTATTCCCATGGTAATAAAATGGGAGGTGCTACCGTACACCACAGGATGGGAAAAGCTTCTCTAGGCATAAAATTAGTGCTCCAAAGGGGGAAAAAAAAGAAGATTAAGAAGAAGTGATTACACTGAGCTGTATATACAATATGAACAAAGAACCATACTTAAAAAATTACAGCATATTATAGAAGAACTATTAGAAAATAAGAATTATAGCAAAAAAATGTAAGCCAACCCCAACCCTATCCAAACTAGTTGTGTTTGCCAGCAGATCTACTTCCCAGTAGTGCGTAAAGGAGGAAATAAAAAGCCCAATTTCTAAATGAGACAGGCAAAAAAAAAAAAAGTTGAATAAAAAGTTTCTGAAAGTTCTAAAGAAAAATGGGGCATCAGCACCACAAAGACTGTTTTCCATGACCTTCATTCACGCTAAGGCAGGTCACTAAATAACAGAACAGAGAAAAGAACTGCCAGGCCTTTTTTTTAGTCAGTTATGACACTCAGCATTGTCAAGCTGTTAAGTATAAAGCAACAATACATCAGAGAATCTAGTTTAGGCTACGGGTCATTGGGAGGTGAGGAAATTTGCTTGGCATTCACTAGAGTTATGTTAAACACATGGGAAAAGGGGTTAAGTGAAATGGGTTTGTAAACCTGAAGAGGTTAAAAACTGCTGGATGGAAGAACGTTGGGCACGAGTACGTCAAGCTTTGCGAGAACCTCTGCAGAGCAGCATTTCCAAAGATGAGCAGAAGCATGAAACAAATAAAGCAGCGTTTAAAGAGATGGTCTACAAAAATGAGACTGGTATTTAAACAGTATTCACTGAAAAGAATACAGGTCTCTTTGAAAAGAGGATAGCCACCCTCTGAGCCTTCATCAGTACAACAGTATCACTTCCTCAGAGCAGCTGAGCAGAGTTAAAAGGTGAGTAACAGTTGCCCTGTCTCCCCTTCTGCCTCAGCACTTATTTACAGTGACTCTTGAAAAGCACTGCTTGGGTATTGCTGTGTTTGCCACTTAAACGGGCGTTTTCAGAACCCTTCCAATCACAGCACCCATAATATGCAAGAAAACACCCAGACGAACAAACACAGCCTTTGAAAATCCTGGGATCTACCAGAATGGTCATTCTCATTTCTCAAAACCTAGAGGAGCCTTTTCCAGCTGGCAAAAGCAATGGTATTGAATGGATTTATCCACCCCTGCAAGGCCAGAGGGAACCATCAGATCATCTCCTCCGGCTCTCCTGAAACAGGTCTTTGCATTTCACCCAGTTACACCTGTAATTAACCCTGTAGCTGTCTGGAGCTGAACTGTATGTGCTGATCTTTCTGGATGAGCGCTGATATCCATCAGAAAACACGTTCTTTTCATAGTTAATCACTCCAGTGTTAGAAATGGATTTAAATTTGAAATAGAACAAATCTGACCGTGGCTTCCAGCCACTGACTCTCATTATGTTTTTATTTGGGAGATTGTAGAGCTCTTCAGCAACCAGTACTCACCAGGCAGGAGGACACAGGTTTTAAGCAAGACACCTCGATTTTTCCCTTTGTAAATTAAACAGATTGAGCTCTTCAAATCTTTTATTGCAAGCTACTTGCTCTTGCTCGAGTCATTTTTGCAGCTGCGTTCCGAGTTCTTGCTGTTGTTTCCAATGGGCTTTTCAAATAACTCCAGATGAAGTATACAGAGCATTTAAGTACTGACTGAAAGCATGCTCAGAACCTCTGAGCACCATGGGTTTTTATTGCTGGTCCTGCCACATCAGCCCACAAACTCCTCCTTGGTGCCTTCAGCTCCTGATCATCTTCAGCTCCTGATCTTCTTCAGCCCCTCCTCTCCAGCATTCAGCTGCCCCTGGCTGTTCCACTCTCCTTCTTAGGCTTATGAACTCTGCCACAGAGGGCAAAATGCAACCAGCAGCTTGGCCTGCTGGGGATGAACCAACAAGTCCCTTCAGGCTGCTCCATGCATATTGTTCTTTACCCCTCTGACTGTCCCAGGATTCCATCAGGAATGATTTAGGATTACTTCCAGAGCGTGGATCAAAGCACTGAATGATATTAGCACCAGATTAGTTCAAATTAGCTCTATTGATGGGAACAGTATCCAGCAGAGACTTTGATCACGGGGATTCTCTGGTGTGCAAAAAATCTGTGAAGGCAAATCACAGCTTTTCCAAAACTGGTGGGTAGGGTCCCTACCTTCTGTGGGGCTGTTTCCAGGAAACTTGGCAGAACTTCTCTCTCGAACCTCTACATTTCTACCCAATGTGGCTGCAGTTGACTCAAAAGCAAGTTCAAAAGCAAGGCCAATGTGGGCACAAGAGCTGATGTGCAGTCAGATGCTCACACGGACACGGTGCTACCCCACACTCCTTCACTTCCAGGAGCAAACAGTTTGACAGTTAAATATCACATGCTATCGAGGTTCAGTTCATTCAATTAACTCACTCAGTCACAGAGGAAGCTATACAAAAACCCCCAACAGCAATTCCATACTACGAAAGCCACGGGGGAATTTGTCACCACAAAAAAAAAAAAAAGGAAAGGCGAAGCCTAAAATAAGTAAATAAATAAACTGTTCTTTCGCCCATCCTGTGCTGAAATGAGCAAGGACAACATGTTCCTGGATATCACTCCCCCTGGGAAGGCAGAGGGAGGGGAAGGGAGGCAGGGAGTCCACACACACACACAAAAAATGCCTTGTATGAACAAACTGTTAAAGCGCGTGGAGAAGTCGCCTATCGCTGCCACCACATCCCAGTAACTCACGTGCAATTTGAAGTTAAATAAGGAGTTGCCAAACCAAAATGATTCACAGTCAGGCACAATTCGTGCCTTGTGCAATAAGATACATTTCACAGCTGGTTTATCTGTGAGCAGCTAGGTAACAAATATCTCCTGAAAAATGCTGAAAAGGAACATGAAGAAAAAGCTGTGGTTTGCAGAGAGAAAATCACCCTGATAATGAGTTGCAGACAAAGCCTTTGGATACCCTCTATCCTTCAGCTATGTTCTCATTTCATGCTGAGGCAACCACGGCTACATTATACTTCACAGGATCCAAAAGACCGTGGCTAAATACACATACATAAATATAAGAATTACTTTCATCCTTGACTTAACATGACAAAGCCATCAAAACACCTTAGAGTCAACTCAGCTTAAGGATAAAGCAGAAGCCTAATTGAGCAGTTAAAACCTCGTGGCACATTTGCAGTTACAATAAAGGAGGCTCAGGAAGAGACAGCCCCAGGAGAGAGCACAACCACCCCATGCTCTCAACTTCCAACATTTTTCTTCCTTTTCTATCCTCAGACGAATGGGGCAAGATATTTTTGCATTGCTTTAACTGTAAGAATGCCAAGGACTGTTTGTTTTTCTAACGGTTAAATGCTGACTACTGTAGATTTTTAAGACTAAACTCACAAGTGCAGTTTCTATTTGGAATGTTACAGCCACCAGGAAATGAAATACTTAAAAATGTCATCTATTGGATGCAAGATCATTTTTAAAGGGAGAAACCTCGCTACATGTGAAGTTTCTTTCCCTTTTTGTTGCTTTTAAGAGTCCTGGAATTTAGTCAGTTGACAGACTTACGTCATGTTTATTTGAAGATGGGTTACATGGGTGGAAATCAATCTGACAATAATCTCCTACCAGCCTTTGTCTATTACATCACGGAAGAACTTCATAAAAAAAAACCATAATGAAGCAAGAAATAGCTGACGGCGAGCAGCGTACAACAAGGCAACAAGAAATTCCACGCTGCTCGTGCACAGAGAATAACTTGGCAAAAAAGGCCACGTCAGCCTACGTCTGTAAATCTGGTTTGTAACCTTTTTGTGAACATATGGACAGAGACCCAAGTTACAGCTTTACAGCTCAGCTCCACAAGCATCAGATTTGGCAGACGATGATGAAGCTGTAACTGGTTAAATGAATGAAAGCACTTTAATCCCTTGAGAAGGCTAAGGGCCTTTAGGTTGAGAAGATTTTTGTTTGTTTATTTATTTAATGAAAATCCAGCATCTGCTTCCTCTGAGAAAAAGCCTAAGATGCTCTCAAAGCTGCTTCAACTTCTGGTAGGTGCAGACTGGCACAAAAAGCAGGGTTCCCCTTTTTATTGCAGCAAGTCGGGTCGGGTTGGTTGGTTGGTTAGTTCAGGGAGGGGGTTGTTTGTTTGTTTGGGTTTTTTTTTTAAATCAACTTTGCACTGGGCTCTTAAGAAATCAAAGTGTTTGCAACACCAGGGCAAACAGGTTCTCTGGCTGCAACACAAGGAGGAAACCAAAACTGGCTTAGCCTGAAAGTAATTTGTTTTGTGAATTAGTTTTCAGGTATTCTTTTCCCCATCTGGTTTAGTAGCGAGCGACACTTCCACTGGCACAAGAAGGGATCACATTTTTGCACAGGAATTCTTATTCATACCAGGTTCCAAATGCTGAAACTGCAGGCAAATCAACTCCAGTTGGGATAAAGACCTTACACTCCACTCTGACATTAACCCGGTAAAGGCTGGAGCGGTGCAGTGAGGGAAGTGCTGATTTCCACATCGACATTTCCCACTTGGCAGCAATCCCCAAATACGGGACCAGGCTGCCCAGAGTTAATGTTCTCTAACAACTAAATCATATCCAGATTCCAGAACATACTTCAGATGTTAAGAATGGAAACGATGGGCAGTACAGAGCTATTTGAAGTACTCTTTGCATTAATAACTTTTTCTTTAGTTTAGCTACACTGTTGGTTTTTATCCAGTAGAAGTTCTACATCAAGGCAACAAATGAAAAGCTAAATAATCAGGAGTCACATACCAGAAACCACAATTCTTTAAACTGTGCACTTTATCTCCCTATAGTTTCAACATTTCTACATATTAACATGAAATATTTCTACATGCTTGCTAGTGAAAGGAAAATTACCACTCAGCTTCAAGTCAGCTAGGCATTTGAGTACACGCTTGCTGAATGTGGCTCAGATATACTGGGATTTGAGGGAGACAGACTTCTTAGCAGAGATTTCCAAGGCAGCAGAGGGCTTGTGTGTAGTTTCAACCTAATCTTCTTTGAGAAGTAAACTACAGAATCTACAGCACCTCTCCTTTTGCACTGGAATATCCATTTTGGGGTATACGACTTAAGCTTCACTTAGTTTGATTTGCTTGGGCTCCTTCAGAAGCTCAAGAAAAAGAATTTCTAAGAAAACAGGACAATGTGAGTTTCTTCATGACATATTGTACTTCCCTTACGGACACTGAAGTCGCAGCTGATCGCTGCAGCAAATCTACAAGCATTTTTCTGCAGGCATCCACACCATACACCTTGAAGCACTGCCTGTTTTGGTGCTAGGGAAGCTTTTGGTTTTATATACTAGGTCTCTTGGAAAAAATACATTTTCTGCCTCCTGAAAAAGCAAGCCTGCTTGCTTGTGCATCTTTTCACCTCCACATCTATTTCATTGTTCATTGTTCCCGTATATATTTATTAATAAAGACATCATTTCTCCTGTAGCAGTCTGGGTGGAGTCTACATATGGGACCACGTAGCATGAGGTAATTCTAACTTTAAGTGCCCCAGTGAAACAATTAGAGTTCAAGCAAATGAGACAATAAGCTTAAAGACATCTTTTCTATCCACGCAAAACAATACAGTCTATGCACATGCACTACAGCTTTGATCATCTCTTCATTTCTTTATCAGCCTTTAACTGAATCACATCACCCCAACCCTACTGCCTATGAAGATCCCGTGGGGTATTTTGCTATGACTGAAGGCAGAAGCAACTGTGAAGAGTTTAACAGCTTCTTTTCATAGAAGGAATAGTACTAACATCTCAGTAGGAGCTGAAAAACATTCCAACAAAGCTTAGCTGTTGGGAAACATCTGTTAGCAAGGCTGAAATGCTTTGAACCTAACTTTTCAGGTTCAACAAACTTCTGTCAAATCTACATTTGTGGAATGCAAAAAAGCAGCAGAGTTGAGATGTGAAAGGGTAAATGCATTCCTCTGGCATTTAAAACAGTTGTCAGAATGGACTCTTGTTTTTTGATAACCCAGGTTGGTTAGAAAAAAAAAGCTGGATGATTTTCCTTTTTTAGTTGAAGGCATCATCCCAAACCAGCCAGTTGCCAAGAAAAAAAATTGAAAAGTAAAGAACTGAACAGATCAATTCAAGATAACTCCTGTTAAGTACATTTTAAAATCAAAATTATGATGGAAAAAAAAAATAACAGACTGAAATACTCCAGCGTAACACTCCACACCCTAAGATCACACACCAAGATCAACAAAGTTGAGCCACATCTGAAGTCCATTCTGGAATGCAATCTTAGCTGATGAGCTGTGTCTTACCCATCTATGAATTTGCCCTTAAGGACATACTTTTCCAGCTAAGTATTTTAATAAGACTCCCAAATGAGCCTATCAGGAATTCATTGTTCTGCTGAGCTGCAATTCTGCACGGCTGGAGGCTCACCGTTTGCAAGACACAATCCTCAGCAGCTGTTTTCCCTATATATCCATATATATCCATATATATCCATAATCACCACGGCATTGCTGCTTCTAAGAACCTTCACAAACTATTCAGTAGCAGTCAATCTGAGCTGCAAGAACTGACGAACGCGGGCAGCGTTCGGTCGCTGGAGTTTTGCAATGGTACGCTCAGACTGGAGCACGTCTCATGGCTATGGCACTACACTGGCACTTAGAGGGGAAATTCTGTGCTGAGGTGGGACTGAAAAAGTCCATCAAGCCTCTCATCCTCTTGTGCAATGTATGACTGAAGAGGCACTGCTGTCAGTATAAAGAAAAGCCAAATGACACGGAGCGGTCCGGTTGCATTTGTACCTAAGCAAGCTACTGTTAAGTGACAGGCAGGTCTTCACAACAAGCAGTGTTAGCTGGAGGCTCTGAGGACAGTTTCCAGCAATCAGTAACAGTTCAGTTCTACAGTCCATAGTGCTGGACAGGAGCTCAGTGGCAGAGAAAGAAAAAACCACAAACCCCTCCCAGAAAAAGGGTATTAACAGATGAATGGATTATTCAACCAAGCTATTATTATTAACCCGGTGATTTAAGATCTCTACATCTGACTTATTATCAGGAGAGTCTGGGATCTACTGGAAAAAAATAGCATGAGACCCAAAAGGGTTAAAAAACCCCTGAAAAGACAGAATCCTGTCCATTTAACATTCAGATTGTCGTGCCTACACTGTCTTATACTGGCATATACAGCTATGCATCACTGACACGCTGTGCTAGGAACTGCCCCAAACCCTCAAACTACAGTCTGATGGTTCAACAGAAGACTTAAGGCAAAGAGAGGAAATAGGGAGGATTATTAAATTTAATCTGTTCTGTTTGACAAACTGAGTTTGGGAACGTTCTTGCTATCAAACTGTGTCAGGATACGCTGGTTCTGTCATCTGCACTAACAAGGTACAGGGAAGTTGGAGCGACGCCTTCACCAGCATTAGAGAGTTTTCCCCACACAGAGAGGATGTCCCAGAAGATCTCACAAAGATCCTTTGAGAAAAAGGCAAACAAGTGGTTAAAAACCCGATGCTGCTTGGAAGCAGACAAGAGCTGTAGCCTCTGACAGAAATAGCTATGGATAAATGGTAAATCTTTGTTTCCATCGCCACTCCAAGAAAACACAGCTCAGCCCAACTCCTGCTGTCAGCCAGACCCTGCCCTCACTTCACCTTCAGTCTCCTGCATGCTTTTTTCAGCTTGGTTCTATGAAGCTCGCTATACAGTCAAATTCTTCCTTAAAAAAAACCCCATAAATTAAAAATAAATTAAAGTATCAACCCACCTCCACTGCAGCATCATTATCTCCTGAGGCAGTGCAGGATAAACAATAAAATTCACAAGATTTTTATTTTTTTTTTTTCCTAAACAAGGTTCTTAGAGTAACCCCAGACATGCTTTCTAAGCCAGGGCATTTGTTCCTGTCCTTGGTTTTACCTAATAGAACTTTTTTTTAATTATATTGTAAATAAAATGAGATTGTATCAAAATAAGAATAGGACAATCCTTCAGCTTAATGACACACACACAATTAATTCAAACCTACAATCAGATCCAACTCAGTTACAGTGGCTGTAGGTCTGGTGGAAGCATAATTGTGGTTATAGTTGAAGGCTACACAGATAGCCTTTAAATAATGCAACGTAAACACCGTATCACCAGCTCTCTGCTGCCTTTTCAAGCAAAGCCTATTGTTTCAAGGCAAAGTTTCCCACTTATTTTAGCATGTGTATGTCAAATCCAGTCATCAAAAATGCTGTATTACATTGATCCAAATATCAAAGGTATAGAATGTAATTAATTAATAATAATAATAATAAACAACAACAACAAAACCTAACTCTCTTTTAAAAGAGTGAAATGATACATCAGCAGAAACATTTATGGGTTTGAATTTAGGAAGGGCAGCCAAATAACATGGCACAACACCAGCAGAACACG
This sequence comes from Chloroceryle amazona, assembly GCA_027560015.1. Classification (NCBI taxonomy): domain Eukaryota; kingdom Metazoa; phylum Chordata; class Aves; order Coraciiformes; family Cerylidae; genus Chloroceryle; species Chloroceryle amazona. The sequence goes on along the minus strand of JANHFX010023304.1, from coordinate 13,422 downwards.
TAATTCCTGGGTGATCAGAGGCATTATGTGACTGCTTCTGTCGCTGCCTATCACAACTCGGTGAACAATCAATTATTGAACTGGTGGCTTTCTAAAGACACGGCCCTGAACAGTGCAGAAGAGCTGGGAGGAAATCTTACAAGCTCATGTTTTATTTAGCATAACTGTAGTTCTTGGAAGTTATGGAAAGATAAGCTACAAATATGTTGTCAAAGACCGAATGTCTTTTAAACACTGGCAAAACAGAATAGATGGAAAACTGCTAAATTAACCATTTCACTTTGGTAATGCAAAGGTCTTCCTATGGAATGCAAAACTGCTGTGAAGAGCTTGTCTACAGAAGGTGCTCAATGAAAGGAAAGCTAGAGCAGAAATTTACACCACCCTGACCACGGAAACAGTAGAAAAACTTTGAATTTTAGCAGAAATCACCAAGCAGAAGCAGACACAGAGGCTGCAGGGGTCTCTTACCAGAACTCGATCTCCAATTTTGAGCTCCCTTTCTCCTTTCTTTAGTGATCCAGCCTCTGAGAGATTCGATATCGATTCACTGGCAGTTTTTGAAAGATTGCTAATCTGAGAAGGAGTTGAATGTTCCTTAGCAGCAAGGGGTGAAGTTTTTTGTGGAATTCCTGAAGGTGGAAGTGCAGCAGCAGATGAAGACACCACACTAGCAGCCGATGTAGAAGTCGGTGACGTAGCTCTAGAAGCGTGAGCTGTCTGGGTACCATTGGCTTCATCTTCTGTCAGCACTTTTCTTGTCAATTTTGATGGTCTTGTAAATATTCCCCTCAAGGGTTCACACTGGAAATAACGAACTCCAGCCACCGAGCCATCGTTCTTACCAATTGGTTCATCTAGAACAATCCCTGCCCACTGTCCCGGAGCAAACTGTGTTTCACCGAGGAACTGGATAAAGCCAGGTTTATTTCCATTGACCCAAACACGCTCCCCAACTCTGAAATCATCCACAAACTCTTCGTGTGCATCTGCAGCAGTTGTGCTTGAGGTCTTTTCATTGGGAGCTGCTTTTTCTGCTGGAGCTGGAATCAAGCAGGGCGAGAAAGCAAAAGGAATCAAATACACTAATCTGGCAGAGAGCATCATTAGCTTTAATGTAACAGGCATTTGGAAAAGCACCATTTCTAAAAGGAAGAGTACAATTCCAAATTTTCATCTGAAAACACCCTAATACAATCATGCAAAAGCTAAGGATGGAGATACTGAATGAACTTCATGTAGGTTTTGGTAAAAATCTTGCAAAGATTACAAGTCCCACCTCAAACACTGCCCACCCATTATTCATCACGACAGCTTCGGCACATCCGCCGAGTGAAATTCAGGTATTTTGCAGGTTGTACACAGCATTTCTTTCAGATCAGAAATACAAGCAAAAATACTTCGGTGTAAATAGTAAAACCAGTGTATACTCATATCCTCCCAGGCACTTTGTGTTCCAAGGTGAACAAGGGAAAAGTGAAGATGTGTAACTATTCCTTACCGGCTGCCACAGATGCAGGTGTCTTCAGCAATGTGCTCCCATGCTTGATGGTCTTTGAAGGAGCCTTAAGTCCACTTGGTTTTAACATACTCATCTTTTTTATTTTTTGCAATGGCAATGTTAATTCTCTTCGTCTGGAGCAACTATCTTTTTCCAAACATGGATAAAATATATTATTCTAGTTTTTCCAACTCAGGAGTAAGCCTGTATATAAAAATGAGATATAAAAAAAAATATTTTAACTCCTGCAGAATGATTTTCTGTATGTGCACACAGCCTGTATATGAACCACACGATAAAAGGTGCTTTACAATATCAATCAGAAGCATTTCCCAGGATAGCTTTTCCAACGCCTCATCTTTTGAAGGCTGTTTCCTAATAAAAGACACCACGTCTGAGCCTAAAACATCAAAATACCTCACTTCACTGAATGCTGCTGTATTCATCTTGAGCTTTAAACTAAAAGGCTATTTCAAGAAAGAAAAACAAAGCCCTTAGCAGTATTATTTACATTACACATTGACATAACCACTGTGCTCACCCTACTGTTTTCAGTCACATTTTTCAAGCGTTGCAATATCCCAGCAAAACAACTTTTGAGACTGAAGCAAAAAAGAGATGAAGAGAACCAGGATTTTCAGGTTAAAAGGATCACGTTTTTAAGAGAGATTGGAACTGAGAAACTAAAATGGGGATCCACAGAGTTAGCCGATGACGACTAAGAGGTAACCATCCACCTCAGCTGTCTGTGAGATCACAAGATAGGCTGGCTCGCAGTCCCCAGCACAGTGCCCCAGCTCTGCTCCTCTGGAAGGAGGAGGAGGAGGGACTCTTCCTTACGTTGCTAGGATAGAGCCCTGCTCTGACTTGGGAGCCAGCTGTAAGCTTTTCAGGGAACTGTGTCATGAGGGTTTTGCCACAGAAGGCATCTTCCTTCTGATGGCAAAAGCTTTAGAAAGGCTCTTTCATCTATAATGAGAAACCTATATATTTTTTTTTTTTCTATTTCAAAGCCAAGCTGACCGGTCTCCTCACCATCTTCAAAAGCATGAACTGTTCTTGGGTATTTCCTACAAAAGGCACTGACAAAACAGCTATGGCCACTTGAAAAAAACCAACGCACACATCTAAACCAACACCTGAGGAAAAAGAAAAAAAAAGGAAACGTCAACACATAGCAATAGACTCTTTGCTCAAGTGTTTGCTCAGAACGTGACAAACGAGGACTGGAAAACAGGTCTCAGTCCTGCCGCTTACTCAGCATTTCAGCACCAGTTGGTAAACCAGCACAAGCAGAAAGCTGACCAGTTGCAGACTTCCCAAACCATTATTAGCAGCGCCCAGCTGGGCGTACTGGGCGCACGGTGTGTTTAAAGGCAAAGCAAACACCACGTGGAGAGACTGCTACGCTGCATTAAGATTGAGAGACAAGCTGACCATGTCTTTTACCTACCAGTGTGTTAACCCTCATGCATTATTAAGAGCCAGCACATTAGTGGTCCTAAAAATCAATTCACTGTGGGGAAAAAAAGACAAAAAAGTGCCAAACCAAAACGTTTCTTCTGCTATTTGAAGATCGGCCGTGCCAAATTCAAGGCATTTTCTCAGAAGTCTGCAAAACCTGTAGTACTTTAAAAAGGATTAATTATCACCTCGGCTGGATGGTGTTTGTCTACAGTGTAAGTTAGGCTGCACGAAAACTCTGAAGTAGCACTGCAAAGGTTTCTGAACAGTTTTTTCTAGCGTTGCCAGAAGTATGTCACCCACCCAGCTGCAGAGTTCTGACTACTGAAGAGAAAAAATTTTCTCCGGTGTTTTTCCAAGACGTTCGCTACAAATTTTTCAAGTGGATGCTCTCGTGCTCATCAGCATGAAAGCAGAGGAAGTGTTCTAAAAAAATCAAAGCAGAAGGATAGGTGTGATGAAATATGACCAAGCCATGAAAGAACTGGGAGACACGGAGAGAGCAGATCAACTAGAGGATGACAGAACACGACACAGCAGGGACACTTTTCCCATCCTAATACATACCTCCCTTCCCTGCTAAATCTGATATTTTATCCTGTTTTGTTTCAGGGTCAGTTCTTTCCAGTTCACAGTCTTCTCTGCCAGTGCCAAGCACCGAATTTATGGAAATTCAATGTCATTTGGGGCAAAGCAAGTCCCCCTTAACAAAGACTGCTTCCTAATCTCAGGAAGCTGCGACAGTACTTTGGCCATTCTCTGCAATATACTCCCTCATTTTTTGCCCCAAGAGCATTCCAGCACCACACAAGTAGTAACCATCTATATTGTGCAAGGATTGGTATAATAAAAAGAAAGCAAACACTAAATTATCACCCCCAAAAATCAAATTTTGCCAGTTTCAAATGATTATTTATTAATAGATGTTTACCAAACCTCTGCTGAACAGTAAGTTAGAGTGTTCTAATATTGCATTTCTTGGCCCGGGGTACTCATTCATATTTAAATCTTGCTCTCCACAGTCATGGGTTACATATTTGCTGTGTCATTTGCTTTTCTCAACATACAGGCCTTCAACGAGGCCAGAAGTAACACAATCCCTCGTGCTTTGGTTTCAGAGTTACTAAAACTGTAGCTGAATTCAAAAAACTACTAAAATACAGGCAAGGCGTTTTGGTAAATTACTGCCTTTTGCAACAGTGAAAAATGCAACTTTTGGTCTAAGGAGGAGACAGGTCCTTCACAAGATCATTTCCTATTAGAATCCATAAACCACTGAGAGCACATAAATTTGCACGGAGTGATTTTAAGCATTATGCACTCCAGCATTTCCTAACGGGCTCCAGATGTCCATTACCTCATTCTAGTTCTCACAGCGAGAGCAGTTAGCTACTTGTCTCCCATAGCTTCTCCTTCCTTCCCTCAAGCTGTCTCAGCTCTCCTGAAAAAAAAAGAATCTTTATAACCAACAGGCTTTGAGTTTCTCAAAAGATCGTGTCAGGAAGCTAAGGAAATGCTCAGGAAGAATGTGTTAATATATACTCCTGAAGTGTTCCGCGAGCCACAAGTTCTACCAAGATCATAACTGAGCATAAAAGGGATTTTTAAACCCAAGCTTTACACTCCTGTCACGACTGGGAAACACATGATTTCCTATCATATGAAAACGGGCTATATTCTTGAATGAATTGCAATTATTTTTTGTGTGTTGACTACTATAAAAGTTTCAACTGCGGGTCTGAATCTTTGCACAGCCCTTTTAGCTGATTAATAATATCTTGGTTCTTATTTACCTTTTACAGACCCCGAAGCAGTGCGTGGATCCAAGCAATCCATAAGCAACAAGCTGAGAACTGTTGGTGTAAGAAACTAAATCCTCCTAATCTGATAATAGATATGAATCCTATTGGCAAATTGAGATTAAAAATCAATAAAATTTTAACCACATAACCCTGAATTAAAAAAGCAGAGTATTTTCTAACTGTCAAAAGAGGAATTCCTACACTAAAAAGAAACCAGCTGTCCACCGCTGTTTCAAGACTGTATTTTCAACAGCTAGTACTCAAAAAAAACCCAAACAAAACCAACCCAAAACCAGAACTAAATAAGAAAAAAGGGGAAAAGGTCAAAGTCTCAGCTCACTCCACTTAAGAACCGTATGGCCACGGTAAGAAATAACAGTCCTGATAGTTCTTCAAGCTTTGCTGGTATCTGAGGAGCACGTTGCCACCACCACATTTTCCTTCCTCAGGACAGGTAGGGGCACAATTAATCATTTTGTCTGATAAAACACTTGAAACAATGACTTGTCAATTTAAGGAAGTAACATTTGCTAACATTATTACTCACGTGGAACAGATGCGGTGTTTCCATGGAGAAAAGCAAGTTGCCTCTCCGTTTGGTACGGAAACAAAGAGGATAGTGTAGAATAGAGCAGCATAATGTTTGAATTGACTGAAAGCAGCCCGCCCCTCTGAGGTGTACTGGAACAGTACTATACAAATAAACCACAGGAGGTAAGTGAAATAATTCTTTTAATCGATAAACATCCGCTATCGGTCATGAGCAAGTCCCTCAATGTATTTCAAAATAAAAAGATTAATATTAAACTGAGTTAACACCATTAAGAGACTAATTGCTGTCAGAAAATGCCTTTCAACGCCAACACGTTTCTAAGCTCAATAAAGAGCCCGCTCGAACCTGTCAGATGTGCCAAGCATAGCAGTGATTTGCAAAATACAAACATGAAGATCAACAGATATGGAGTAAATACCCTGAAAGGGTCGTGTAGAACAGATAACTGCTGAAAAATCTCCCAGGATCTATGATTAGAGAAGATCATGTGCAACCCCTGAGGCAGTCAACTACCAGGTATCTAGAAAAGAAATTTTGACCATACAATGAAAAAAAAAAAATAAAGTAACATTAAAAATAAACCAGAAAATCCCTTCTCCAGAAGTGATGTGGAAAATACATTTCAAAGACCATCACAATCCAGTAACTTCGCTTTCCTGAGAGAAAAACAAACTCACCGCACGAAGCACTCTGAAATAGCAGCCTGAACAGCGCTTCTGAAGTATCTGTTTCATACTTTTGATGCTCATACCACTATTGCCAGGCTTTCAGCGGCTCGTGAATCATTCCTCAAATATCCTGACAATGGTTGAGAGAAAGTAATTTGGAATTCTGAACCTGGAAAGTTACTCCAAGACCATTCAGAGTTACAAACGCTTACAGCTCCTAAAATGATTATGATTACTGCAATCTTGAAGCTTTAAAATGTATAAGCATCTTCTGTATGATTCAGATCTAATTCTTATTACTGCTCTAAAAGGGGTATTTGCAGTCTCCTGGGTTAGTATTACAGTTCTGTAGTAAGTGAGTATATAGATTTCCAAAAGCACTTAAAAAAATGCTTTTAATTTAATTTATAGGCTTTTGAAGTTCATACACAATTTAAAAATACAGTCATATTTCAACTCTGAACAGAATAAATGCCTTGGTATTGCACTGCTATGTGCTTGCATGGGCCAGATCACAGAGATCTGCTTCTGGAAGGTTCAGAAGGGAATGAGATTAATTCATCCACAAGAGGTCCACAAACTGATCACACTGGGACATCCCCACCAACATCCCCACCGAAACAACTCCGGATGAGGTGGACATAGCAGAGGGATAAACTGCAGAGAGCAAATAGCCTCACGCTCTGAACAGCATTTCCTATTGCCACCATCTGGTGTGGTTTCCAAGAGGAACACAAGTGGAGTCCTCCACTGCCACGTACCACGCAGTCAGATTTCTCCTGTTAGGAGAAATTACAATATCAGCACAACCAGAGTGCGAGAGATGAGCTTCATCCCAGAACAATATTGTCTTCCTGATCACGATGCCTCCTCTGCTGCATTCTGGGTTTGCTGCAGATGTTTCATATTGGGTGACCAAAAAAACTGCATCTCCACGTTGTAAACTCTGGATTACATCTGCAACGAAATCGTTCCACGGCACAACATCCACTGTAAATGTCACGCGAAGCTTCCAAGGCAATTCTGTAACAACTACAAGTAGTTAAACCAAAAAGATGGATTTGGAAGCCTTCACGCATTAACTTCTTATAAGTTCTCTTGTAAATATGCAGCACACTTTGTATTCCTCACCATTTGCTACTTAAACAGAATAGTTTTTGAGCTATGAATTCACATCAAGGTCTCTTTGCATTTAGCCACTGAAGCCAATTACTGAGCTCCTCTCTGAACCTAATGCTCATGACTTAGTGCAAATCCAGCACGTTTTGTCAGCTCCAAAGCATTTATTGAATGAGTAGCAAGTTCAGGCTGAAACAAGCCAGAAAGCACTGTAGGCATTTGTTAACAAAGCAGGTCAGAAACAGCAAATTATTATGGTACCGATGTAACAGCTTCTGCAGCAGTCCCTGCTAAACCAAATTGATTATCTGAATGTTGCTCAAGAATTTCACTGTACTGTTCAGTCGTTAGAGGCTGTGGGATTACAGAGGCATCTTCAGATTTCATTTAAATTCAAATGAAAAGAATTTAGGGAAGACACTGTACATAAAGCAGAAAATACCTAGAATGAAGAACTTAAGATTTCAATAGACTAAGGGTTGGCATTTTGGAGTCTGCATTTGATTATTCATTCAACACACAGCAATTAGAAGGGAGCATTTAAAAACATGACTTCAGTTTTATTTTGTCTCCCAGAAATGATGGATTTTGATGTCAATTAATCAAGTGATATGATGATCCAAATACATCCTTCAGGTACCTCACTACCATAAGGAAAGATGCCAAAATAATGTGAGTCATGTAATTCAATGTTTACCACACCGAGTGCCATCAGATCATATTTATTTGGCTTACTAGATGCTCTGCTCACTGCCAGAATCAAAATATACAGGCTGGTACGTGCCTATCAAGCCAGTGTTTTAGATCTCACTTTTAAAGGAAGAAAGAATTCTGAATTTAAAACTCAGCTGATCAGGTGGGAAAAAAAATAAAAGGAATCCAGACCTTTCTCTCAGATCTGTGGTTTGCAGCTACTGGTGTTGGAAGTAAAAAAAAACAATAAGAAAATAAGCAACAACATCCTCTAGTTTATATAGGATCACTCTTCTTAAGTCATTCTGCTTCAGCTCATTCCAGCCCACTCCAATAAAACCATCATGTGAATTCTAGAGGTACACCTTTCACAAAGGCAAACACTCATCCTATGAGAGCCACAAAGCCTCAGCTTCTTACACTGTGTTCTTAATGTAAATGAGAATTTTATCAAGGACAGACGCTTGAAGAAGTGGATCTCTGCTTATTTTAACTAGACATAACCATTAAACTCGTGGAATGAAAGCAATCCCCCTGAAGTGCCTTCAGAATCGCTACCACGATTGCTCCAGGCAATGCTGTTGCGTGCAAGTTTAGGACGACTTCAGTCTAACCCAAAACACACTTTACTTTTGCCATCATAAAAATACAAACCCAAAAGCTTGTAATAAGTCAGGAAGCATGCCCACTGCTATGACACAGCTCTTTTGACAGTGCCTTTGATTTGATGAACAGACCCTGAAACAAAGAGTGGCTGACAAATGAAACCGAATCACATCTATACAATCGCTAGCAGGGATCCTGAAATAGCTTTCAACTATTTTAGAGAGGATTTGTTGAGATAAATACTACTTAGTCTGAAACAACTAGTATGTTTGGTGAGAGAAAGACACCCAGAGGATATTCAGAACAGCCCCAACACTGCAAGGCAAACACTGTGCCTTGTCATCACTCAGCCCACTATCAAGCACCGTCGCACCACAGTCTAAGGACATCCCCATAAATAGCTACTGGTTTTCTCTGACTTCAAAGAGTGAAACTCTGATTCCTTAGGAACCCAGAAGACACTCCTGCTTTCTTGTAGACTTAGAGGGACAGGGTGAAGAACTAAATTTGCTGTTTGGGAATCGATCCACACATCCCCAGCCCCTGATGCTGGCCCTCATTAAGGATGTGGTTAATCTAGGGCCCAACCAGCAACTTCAGATCTGTTTCTTAACTGAGGTGGACAGTGAAAGCTGCATTTCTGGATCATGGAGATGACTGTTTACCCTGTGGCTTCACAGACCCACAGCATATTCAGGACCAAACACTTAGATTATCTTTGAACATCAGGGTTTTTACAGCAGCCAGGCTGTAAAAAACAAGACTGATCAGATGAAAAAGAGGGAGAGGCTTAGGACCTCAAACCATCCGCCAGGTATTACAGCAGTGTTGTGAGAAAGACAGATTATTAAAGCTCCTGCTCTGCTTATGATTTTAATTCTACATCAAGGACATTTTAAGTCACCTTATCTTACCATTCCATAATTCACTGTGCTCATTCAGATTCCTAAATGACTTGAGATATAAAAAATACCATCGAAACACTAAGAATGAGACTACTGAATATGTCTGTTCATTTTTTAGCAACAATTCCCATCTTTAAGTAATAAGAAATAGCCCATAACTGTTAAAAAGCTTAAAAGAAAAAAGTTGCAGAAAATACGATGCAAATTCTAACACCTCAAGTTGCTGCTGTACACATGCATTATAAAAATGTCACTGCTATAGTCTATTAAAAGATCAGAAAGCACATGATCCTCCTAAGCACACATCATTCTCCACAGAATGAGTCAAGGACTGAGAAGCAGAGAAAAGTTTTCACCCCAGGAAGTAAATAATTGAGACCTTTTCTGGTAAGCCTGCTAACAATACTTACTACTTTCCTTACATTTTTTTTTTCCCCAAGGAAATTCTTGCCTTGCTCCTTAACTCTCCATTTTTATAACAAGAAGAGTCATTTGCTTGACTGTTCACCCTGACTTCTGATGATAATGTGCTTCAAGCACCTCAGTAAGTGCATTTGGTCCACAGTAATAGTTTTGATTTTGGAATAGTAGAGCATCAAGTTTAACTTATTGTGGGATCTAAAGTTGAAATGAAAGCTTGAGAAGGAAAATATCACCTCCTGTCAGCCTCAGAAGCAAATACATAGAAGGAAAGACACAGGACTTCTCCCTGATGCAGTTAAAACTAAAGCAGCTGAAAGAATAATGCTGCATTTTATGGCAAGAAGTTAATTTTGATAGACTTGGGTGAAACTGTAACTGTTTCACACTCTGAAAACCTCAAGTCAGCACTCTGTTTTTAGCTCTCCATGTTCTTAGCCTTTTAAATTAGCACCATGACTGCTATACGGCTGGCATATAATAACACAAGTACAAAATACAGAACTTAGATAATTATTACTGTGACCAAGCGGATGCCGCTGTCAAGCGGAATGAGAGTGTCAGATAAGCTAACTATCTAATACCAAGTTTCTCTCTTTGCCTTGCAATTGCCCCTCAAAATAAGATAAAAATATAGTCAGTAAGATTAAAAAAAAAAAAAAAATCAGGAAAACTTCCCAGCTTTTAATGGTGTTTCTCCTCAAAACAGTAGAGTGAAGACATAAATTAAAAGCACGCACCGCGCTATTGACCCAAGAGTCTTCTGTCTGAGCTCGTACAAGCACTTGATGAGACCTTCCAGGTGGAACACAGCGGGTGCTAAGGCACAAAACCTGCAGTCTGTTCTTAGATATACCCTCTAAATCCTTCCTGGCCTTTTGGAGGCCGTGAGCTAGATACCAGATGTGGGGTATTTCTGAGAGTCACCTGTACCGGTACAAGTCACCCAAGTGCAACATCACTCTGCAAAGATAAATGCACAGGGGACAGATACCTGGACAAGCACAGACACACTAGGAGGTGTTTGAAATCACCAGGGACCACGCTGCTGACAGAGCTGGCTTCAGTTCTGCTGGTCAAGAGCAGCAAAAGGGTTGCTCCAGCAGAAACTGGCATCTAACTGAGGGCAGCTGAGATTACAGCTAACGCAGTATATAATTGCCTTTCATTAAATAACAAAACACCATCCATCTGAGGCACTTCTAAACATGCCAGTCCAATAAGGATTCCAGTGCGTTATTTTTCAGACACGCCAGCAGAGCCAGTAGTCCCCTAAGGAATGCCAAAAGATTAAACAAGTGCTGCATTCATTCATGGTCGTCATGTTCAAACATTATAAAACTTGTATTCAACATACGGAGTTAACATTTGACCCAAATGTTTTAGAGAGGGAAAGAAAAGCAGTTTTGGAAACAACAAAAAAAAAATTCCTATTGGCAAGACGGATCGTTCTACTTCTTCTGTCCTTTGAAATATTCTCAGTCACTCCCAAGAAAAACTTTAACAGAGCTCAAAAAATAAAGGGAGGAATGCTGAAGGAATTATCCAATCTATCAAAGCTATGTAAACAAAGGCTGTCCTGGATATTCCCACTCAGAAGATGGTGAACAGATACAGCTCAGACAGGAAATCTACAGGAGCTTGAGAAAGTCACAGCAAGCAGCATGTGCTGGCACTGCTCCTTCCTACAGCACCATCACCTGAGGAAAGAGGTTGTTTCTCTCCTGCCCAGCTCCGTCATGTGGATGAGAGACAGCTGGTTTTCTGCTCCTCACTGGGAAGCTGAGATCTTCGTATAAAAGAAACCATACAAGTTATATAAAAACTAATTTTTTGACCAAATAAAAATCTTCCTCTTGATCCCTAAAGGTACAGATGTTTGAGGTCACACTTCCAAGCTTTTTCTGCTTCAGCCAACACATCCCTCACCCCTCAATAGACACAAAGCTTTAGTGCACTTCAGCACAGAGAGAAAAACCCTCTGGCACATAAAAGGACTGGACAGATGACAACACCCCTGAAGTCTCATCATTTTAAACCAAGAACTAATAATCACCTACACATTTTTAGGTTATTCTACATTCAGTAGGTAAATGAAGAAGTTTTGTACCTGAACAGTTAGACATTCCTTGGACAGTTATTTGCTTTTCCTCTGCAGTGTCTAATTTGCTATCTTATTACACGTTGTAGCAGGTGCACAGACACACACAAAAAAATCCACCTCTGCCACTGTTTGTTTCAGAATTAGATGCATATTTCCCTTCTTTAAATAAAATCATTCACAAAGCAGCAGACAGAGAGGTGTTTCCTCTTTATCTCCTTTCTTCCTTCTTCCTACATATTAATACAGATATCATGCTCTAAAATCTCTCTGCTCAAAGATCTGAAGGCAACCTGTGAACTTCTATAAAACCCTACCCATTCAGCACACCGTCAGGGAGGGGAGGAAGAAGTCTTCATTTGTCAGTCGTTGTTTTTAATCATAAACAGAGTCACAGAGTAGATTTTCTTCCCCGTGCTATGTTTAGGACGAGATTTTTTGGGTGGTGGTGAGTTTTTAAGTTATTTAAAACACATAGACGACGATGTTATAATGAAAGGCAAAACGAACTCCTGATTTCAAGGCAGCAGGAGCTACATTAACATGTGAGCAACAGTAACAATTACCTTGTGGCCCATGAGAGCTGAGGCACAGAGCAAAGGACGCTGAATTGCCTCAGGTAGCAGCACCAGTGGGATAGCGGAAAGCAAGCAGGGCCCAGAGCAAAGCCTTTGCCTGGGGATCCCACAGGTCTAAGGGGATCTACAAACTCTGGCTGAGCTACCTGGAACAGTGGGGAGATACAAGAGCAGCCCACCTGCAAATGAGTAGCTTTAAAAACACCAGCAGATGTAAAATCGAAAATAAACCTGAGGTAAATTATAAGACAGATCATTAATCAGTAACATATCAGCATCTGAGTGGGGGATGCTGAGAACTGCAGGTCAGCATCTACCATGATTTCGTGGCAAGACCCCTTCCCCACAAAATCATCCTCTCAAAGCACCCAGAGCTAAGCACAGCGCTACCTACACCTTCTAAGGGCAAGACTCGGGCGGAGAGCGCATTCAAGACCCTCGTGTCCCCGCCTGCTCCATAGGAACCACGAAACTGCCCACCCAAGGCTTTGCGAGGTGGGAGAAGAGCCACCGGAGAGGCCCAGGGAGCACGGCGAGGAGCCAGCCCCGTCCAACCCGGGGCACAGCGGCGGCAGGAGCCGGGGTAAGAGCGGAATGAGCCCGGCAAGCCCGAGCACACGGCTCGGGAACCGGCCGAACCGGCTGCTGTCACCGCGGCCCTGGCAGGCCGGCGGGGAAGCGCAGGCACGTGTGGCGGAGGCTCACAGCTCCCCGCGGGGGTGGACGCCCGCCCCGGCTCCCGGGGCCTCGCCCTCCCCAGTCCAGCATCGCCCCGCGCCCCGTCCAAGACCCTTTAGCTCTTCACAGGCTCCCGCCACCCCACACGGGGTCCCTTCAGCGCCAGGTCCTCCAGCGCCGTACAGGCACCTCCGCCTCCCGTCCCCTCCCCGCCGGCAGCGTCGCCTCCTCCCCGAGCGCGGGGCACAGCCGAGGCGCCCGGACGGGAAGCGGAGGCCCCAAGGCGGGAGGCGGCCGTCGACTCCCCCCGCCCTCAGACGTCGCCATCGCCAGC
>JANHFX010023303.1:0-33097 GCA_027560015.1 Chloroceryle amazona | reverse complement strand
TAATAAGGACCTCTTCATCAAACGCTGGCCAAAAGCTTTGCAAATGTTCTCCACCCCTGCAGTAGAGAGCTGCTGCAGCGCCACCCCTCACAACCCTCGCTGTCATTGCTAAACCTTGGTGGGATGAAGGACAAGAAGGCCGAAGTGACACACCCCGCCTGCAGCCTCCAGCCCGTGCGGCGTGCCGCCAGCTGCACCGCGGCCGTCGCTGCGAACACGGCTGTACATAAACACACAGACAACAGCAGTAAATTCATCTGTATTCCCTCCAGGGCCGAGCGTACTACCAGGGCTTAAATAATTAATACTCTGGCTTGTGATGTACCTTTCACCCCAGGATCTCAAAGCACTTTGCAGTGTGTAGGGATGGCTTTTTGTTTTGCTGGAGTAAATAGGGTAGAGAAAGATTAACCGATTGACCAAGGTCATGCTGCGTTAACATTTTATTTCTGCTCTGCCGTTTAACTGGATAGCTGCTGTGACCTTGTAAAGCTAGAAGAAGGCTGCCTTTTAAAGCTGACAATGTAAAGATAATCTCCCTTAAAGTGTACCATGCGTTTGTGATTAGGCAAAAGGAAAAGCTTCAGAAAAATTGCTGGTTGCGAGTGTTCACGGTGTTCTCAGGGGTATAATAGCGGAGCCTCAGAGGAGCAGATGAAAAAGCTCCCCCTCTAGTTCAAGGAAAAATGGTTACTCAGCATCCCTGGGCTCTGCTGAAAAATCAAGCTCGTTTGGAAGTTTCCCAATTAGAAAAACTGGACTGATCAAGTGAGATTATTATGGAGAGTACATCAGTCCATTCCCATGGAAGTTTTGATCCAGGAAGCTCGAGACACCACCACAAAGCCATCAGTCAGACCTTCTAGCGGTGGACACTGGTCTGTGTGGGGGAAGCCACTTGGGATACAGCTGGCAAAGCCAGGCTGACAACCTACTGGATCAATAAAAGACCAAAAGGACTTTAACAAAAGCAAAGAGTTATCATCACAAAGGTACTAGGAGCAAAGGTGTTCTGCCCTGTGTGGCCCTGGGCTCTGAACTCCCGTCCCCTCCTTCCCCTGAGCCGTGCCCTCGCCATCTCCGACTCCACTTACAACACCCGCCTGGGCTGACAGCTGCTCTCTGCAGTGTCTCCTTCAGGCTTCTGCTCACTCTGTCCCATCTCTGCTCAAAGGGACACCCGGGGTCAGTGGTTTGTGCCTTCCCCTGGACGGGTGAACTGCAGAGTGCCAGGAGCCACCAGTGCCAGCCCAACCATCCCAGTGCTCTAGCTAGGCTGACGTCCTCTTGTAAAGCAGATAAACTCAAGTTATTTCCGGAGGATGAGGATGTTGTGATGTTTGACTGTTTTTTCTTGTGGCCTTAAACTGATTCTGCAAAGCCACACCAGCCTCAAACACCGACCAGATGAACTCAGATGAGAGCAATGGGCTGCAGGAAAGGAGCCACTTGACTTGGCAGGGAAAGAAAACAATCTTTTTTCTCTGCATGGCCCCCCCAGAAGTGAGTCAGTAGGCCTGACGAACAGAAAACACAAGTTGCCATAGAAACTCGCATGCCTTCCACCAGGAGGAGAAAAAAAATGTAGGCCAATATTTCTGCTTAGCTGGCTCTTGTTCTCGCTGTGCTCCTCAGCCTGCCTGCGAGCCAGGGCTGCGTTAGCAACTTGCCTTTATCTTGCCCCCAAAAGAAACGCCCGTGTCCCCACCGCCTCGGGAAGCCGCAGCTTCGCACGTGCACACAGGCGTGCGCACTCGGACACGCGCAGGGACAGGGACACCCTGTTAGCTCAGCCAGCACCGGGGCGCTTGCTGGAGCCCCAGTGGGGAGGGCAGCATGGGCAGGGGCTGGGCAGTGCCCCCTCCCCACACAGTGTCCCCTCACGGTGTTCCCACCATCAGCATGGCAGGGAGGACTGGAGGAAGAGGAGGAGTAAGGGGTTTGAAATGAAATGTTTGGGCTGGGCTATTCCAGCCACCTTTGCTTTGAGTGAACTCTTTTCCCCTGTACTGTACATTTCTCACCCGTGGTGGGGACACACACGGGGCTCTGCGGAGCGCCGAGGGGGGGGTTACCCGACCGTACGAACGCAGCCGTACGCCCGAGCTGCAGCTCCCTGCTCCCCGCACGCGGTCTCCGTCGAGGCACCCCCAGCAGCCAGCACTGGAATGAACACACTGGAACGAACGGTGACGCAGCCGGTGGTGGAGCTGGCGGTGAGAGGAGGTGTTCTCCGCCCCTGGCTGTCACCTGGAAAATGCACAAGTGTCTCTGCAACAGCTTCTGGAAGTGCAATAGAAATGGTCACTGCTGAACTACCTACCCTCTGGTTTATTTTATTCCCCTCGTGGATGTTACTGTTGCTTTTCACTTTTAAATGTTCACACAGGGAAAGTTGCTTTACTTCTTTTCTTGCTCCTTTTCTTGCAGGTTGCACAGAGGACAAATGGCCTGCTATATATTCAGTGGGCGTTCACTGGACTATAACTAAAATCTGTCAAAGGTAAGAAAATCCACTTTCTCTCTATTTTTACCTGTAATTTTTGTGACTCCCTTCAAAGATAAAAACCACCCAGCCAAACAGAAGAGACATTTGAAGCTGTGTTTGGGCACAGACCAGCGTACAGCCCAGACCAGTATAAAACCCGGCACACAGCTTTTGCCCACCGGATCTGATCCCCCGACGCGCTCCCAGAGCTCGTGGTGACCCAGCTCTGAGACGGCAGAGAGCTGACCCGGCGCCAGTCCTAAGGCAGTGATCAAACTGATGGAGCTCCTCCAGAGCAGGGCGTATCACCCACCACAGCACTGAGGGGGGGTTCAGTCTCCAGAAAACATATGATCAGGTGCATATTTAAAAAGCCCCACATTTTTAATGAACTGACTCAGGCTCCTGACAGCTGGAGAGACAGGTGGTGGGTGGTAACACCTCTGCTTCTGAAAGGTCTTTTTGGGCTGGGGGAGGAGGGGAGCATCTTAATCTGTAAGTGATCCATATCATCTGAGCAGTGACGTGGCTGTTTAATATGATTCCTAAATCGCTCCAGGTAACGACAGCTTAATGTATTCATCCACTGATTGTGAATGAAGAAATACCCATAAAAAACATCTTCCTACGACACATTTACTTCAAAACACTCTATCAGGAAAAGTTTTCTTTGCACTGCAAAATAATGAGTGAAAGAAGAATAAAGAACTAACTGAACTGATTTATTCATTAAAAAAGAGTAGTGTGCAGCGATGCAGAGCCCTCCTACCACGAGAGACGCGTAAATTGCTGGTTGCATGGCTTTGATTCTTGCTAAGGGTGTAAACCAAAGCAACGCTCTTATAATGAGATTGGTGTTCCCCCTTGTTTTCTCTGACAAGATCTGCCTGCTCAGTGGTACCCACACTAATGCCCCCATCTATTTAATAGTGGCTGTAATATAAACAGTTCATCGCTGGGGTTTTTTAGATCGCTGCTTTGGGAGTGCGAGAGTCGGTAAAACTTATTTCATAGGTAAAAATCACTGTACAGGATTAGCAGAAGTAGAACAAAATTCAGAAGAAGCTTTGCAATGCTTTCACAGGGGAAGCGAGAGTCTAATTCTGTGGCTGCCACTCTGCTGGATTTGGTATGTGGGACACTTCCCTCTGGGAAGGGATAAGAAAGATAACGTAGAGTTAAAACAGTGAAAGTCCTCAACTTAAAGCGGGATGAGAACTGGAGAATATGCTAAGAGTCAACTATAGTCTATAGAGGGAACTTGTTTCAAAGTGTAAAATGTCAGTGTTGAAGAACACATTTCTTCCAGCCCATACTGTCCTGTTAAATAATTTTCAAAGGCTGGGAAGTCTGCCGACATAACTGCAGCATGAACCAAAGCCTGACGTAGCATCGGCAGCTCCGGCGCTGCTTTTTCCCCAGCCTGGACTTTTGCCAGTTCCCATTCCCCCTTCCCTGCTCACATAGCAGCTATTGCCATGCCCCAGCTCTGTGCCCTGCAGAACTCTGTCCCCACGTGCCACCGTGATGCCAACACCTCGTGTCTTCCCCGCAGCAATGCCGGCTTCAGCTTCCCGGGAGAGGGAGGTGGCTCACGGTCCTTCCCAGGCTGCTCCTCACTCAGCTCCAGAAGCTGGTGCAGCCACAGGCACCCTCCCGCCCAGCAGCCACGGCTGGTGAGGTAGCGGGAATCAGCTGAACACTTTTGATCTGAGCAGATCAAAGATTTACAAACATAATCCCTACTCCTGTCAACAGCCATGCGTAGTGATGTGCTGCCCCAGCTCGTGTCAAGGGGCAACTCACGTGTGTCTTCTGTCCCTTACGTGTAACTTGGCTCAAATCATACTGGATCTCAGCCTTAACAATGAGACTGATGCTGGCAAAGTATCATTAAATCTTTAAAAACATAAAAATTCTGCAGAACCCTTCATTCAAATGGAAAGCAACTCCCAAATCTTTCTCTGCACGGTTGTCAAAAATGAAGGAGGAATGTGATCTGAGAACGTAGGCTCCAGCCAAGCAAGGTGCCTTCATTTCAGTCACAGGACTATGATCTGGAGGTCAGGGGCACTGCTAAGGCCAAGACCATGCTTGTTTGCTAAGCTGAAGCAGATCTTGATTACCTTATTGCTTCCCAACATCTTCCAAGAAAAAAAAAGTTCGTTAAGAAGAAGAAAAAGGTAGGAAGTGAGAGTCCTCTCTCCATGTCAAGCTCTCTGCTTACGGCAAGGTATCACCTCTCACCACAGTAACCTGCCAAGTCCACAGACTGATGTTTGGCTAGCAGGTTTAAGTCTTTGCACCAATAGACTATGAAGTCCCTAACACCATCTGAGCCCAGACAGTAGGTCTGTGTGCACATTGAAAGGAATGTTATAAAAGAACCACAGCAGAAATGTTCTGTTCAAGAATAAGTATCAGGAAACCAACTTCCCAACACGAGACTGTAAATGTTACTCTCCATACTAAGTGACCGGCGTTACCTCTTATAGAGAGAGCTTTACATGTTGAAAGGAAGAGAGATAATTGGAGAGTGATCAAAGATTTCTGCCTGGTAATTTACAATCATTTTGGGGCAGGATCCCTGCGGAGAGGAAAACCAGACATCAGTAGGATGCTAAATGATAAAAAGCTCCTATGGAGGCAGTTCTGTATTCTCCCAAATCTGCAAAAACGCAGCAATTTCTTAAGACTTACAAAACTGTTTTTCTGTGAAGGAGCCCTGGAGTCAGAGATGTGCATCCTTTGTGTGCTGCAGAAAGAGATACTAATGAAGATTTTTCTCCCCTTCCCACACTTCGATGCCAGTCATCCATTTTGTCTCCTTTATGTGCCTGTGTTTTAAAGGCTCTCTATTAGCCAGCAGTAGTGATTGATTTTAATAGTGTGAGTCGCAGGAGTAAAACCACTCGCACGCAGAAAGCCGTACGGAATCATGTCCCCGAGAGCATCGTCACTGTGGAGAGTCCTCCCTTCCCCAGGCAGACACGGGCATGGTCAGCAGCCTCCACAGGAGCAGCACAGACACCGTGGAAACACGGCTGTGATGGATTCCACTGAAGCAAGATTACTTTAGACACAAATTTTAACTTCTCTTTTCTGTCAGCAGAATTTTGATTTACACAGAGGCATTATTTCATAGCTACGTGTCTTTCTAGATGGCTTCATGCCCAACACCCTGCACACGCTCAGAAAATCAAACTGGAAAAGATCACGTTTCTTCCGTGCACGACTACGGGAAGCCCTGCTCCATGGGAAGTACGCCAAAAAGGCGACTTTCATCCAGCACATACCCATTTCTCCCACCTTCAATGAGCTCACACCTCATTCAGACTCGTGTAACAAAGGCATTTCACACATAACTGATCTCTGCTCGCTGCCGTGCTGTCACAACATCCACCCAAGAGCCTCCTGCTGAAGAAAGGTCCACTTACGCCAGGTGCTATCCAAACACCACGGCAGCTTCTGCCAGATCAGAGTTCCCAGCCTGCTCAGACCAGGCAGACCAGGGACGTGTCTCTTGTCCAGTGTCACCACTAAGTGCCTTGCCACCGTCAGAGAGCTGAGCAGAGCCAGACCCCTGGGTTTTCCTGCACTGCCCGTGGCCATCCCTGCGGGGCCGTGCTCCCCGTCCTTTGCCTCGCCACGCCAACAGCAGATGTCTCTGGGTGGTTCCGTTTATGTGCTGGATTTAACCACCAGTGCTCTGGGTACCAAAATGTCTTCATAATAGCAAGAATTAAAAGGCAATGTTTCATAATAATGAAAGGCATGCTGTGCTAGTGATTTCAACCAGTTTTAATAATCCGAGATCAAATTTTTTCTCCCACTTTTTCCAGATTTGAAAGCTCAATTAATTTTGAGCTAGGACTCTGTCTATCATTTCAACCACATGTGTCAGAGCGAGAATTCATGGGAGACAATGGTTAATTTTTGGTATCTTCTGCTGCCTAATGACAGGTGTGCTGTCCTAAATAATTAGCTTTCGAGAAGGGATCCCCTTAACCCTTCTCTAAAACTGGGGAGTGATCTCCGTTTTACTTCATTAAGCTCTTGACAGCTCAATGTACTCACATCTGTTACTGTTTGGTAGTTTGATTCCAAGAACACAAATCGCTTCAAGAACTGGCAACAAATTCATTCAGGCCCGTGATGCAGATCCAAATCCATCTGTTTACTAATCAAAAGCCATATTTTACTCCCAGTACATTAGTGGTGTCAGCAGGATCGTAACTTAGACTTTCTCTCTGCCCCAGAGATGACAGCGAGGGCCCTTCATTTACGCTGGGTCTATTTGAACCGGCTATTTCAAATACGAGTAGTCTGATACTGAAGCACTTCCATGCAGGATTTAATCAACCTGCTTGCACTGGTCTAGGTCATCAGGCATTTTGTACCTACAGGATTAGTCTCAAAGTTTGTTTTTTGTTTTTTTTTAATTCCAAGTAAAACCTTGGCCTGATAAATTATCCCACCATGTTCCTCATTTAACTATAGCAATGACCTCATCTCTGCACACTCTTCAGATTCCTTGTTACCCCTTTTTCACACCCAGAATATAAACAAAACTTTTGTGTGTCAGATACGCTGACTTTTCTGTGTGTATTTGAACACTTTGCATGGGTGTCCTTCCACACAGAGGAGGAGCTGGACGGGGTTAAGTCAGATTTCTTGTGAACAAATAGACCCTTGTCTGCAGGCTGCACACTTTGCTTTGGAAGCTGGAAACTGCAATGAGAAAGGCAGCAATAGAAAATGTTCTGGAAGGACTGGATTCTACCCCTGGTATCTTTTCTCTTCACCACTATGGCAATTTGCTGATTTCTTGCCCTTGTATCCTAGTTGTGGAGTCGCAGTTTCCCATTGGCCTTATGCACGCACAGCTCCTGTGCCTCAGCTAAGAGCACTTACTCTGGAATGGCTGTCCCTGGGAATTCATCCTTCCACCCACCCAAACCACAGCCTATAAGCTCTTGCGATATAAGGCAAGTGACCAGAAGCATCCTGCACATGACAATAAGCTCACACCAAAGGCTCTGGTGGGATTTTTGGTTAAATTCACAGTATCTGATAAGATCTACTACTTAAAATGCCCACTGCATATAACATCCGTCATGATTATTAATAGGAAAAAATATCAGCTAAGACAGCTGGCATCAAACTCGGGGTCGTCAGTACTCTCTTACAAAATATGCCACATACTGAAAGTAACACTTTGGACAAATTTGATATAAGATTCAGGAAACTATACTCTCCAGAGTTTAGCAGCCACCACCACCTAACTGTTACCCCTTGTGTGTAGTGTCAGCATTTAAACACGTAGTAAGATGAATTGTATCGCATTGATCGAGTGTTAGAATCAAACTCTCTTCTTTCTGAGAGAATTTCCAAAGGCTTGAGTAACACTAAATAGCTGTGAGGGAACACCACGGTTATTTTTGTGTGAATGACAATAAATTTCTGAGTTCAGGATACATAAG
The DNA here is from genome assembly GCA_027560015.1 of Chloroceryle amazona. Classification (NCBI taxonomy): domain Eukaryota; kingdom Metazoa; phylum Chordata; class Aves; order Coraciiformes; family Cerylidae; genus Chloroceryle; species Chloroceryle amazona. The sequence continues at coordinate 25,126 of JANHFX010023303.1, read as the reverse complement.
GACGTAAAAGTATAGTTTAAAAAAATCAAGTCTTTAATAATTGTCTTAATTAGGGGCAATGGTGTCTGCAAACACCGACTGCTGTACGGTCAAGACCAGGTGAACATACCGGTCAGTTTAGATCATGAACCTGCACATTGCAGTGCTGGGTAGAGTTCTAAAGTCAGAGCTTTGCAGGCACAGTGAATTGCAGCACTGAAGCAATCAGTGAATTCTTGACCCTTTGAAAATCCACAAAGTTTTGACACTCGTTACAGATTTCACCTGTTCTTTTCCTTGCTACGTGATAAGTCAGGAGGATCCCAGTTTATTCATACCTGAAAAGAAAAGCCTAAGGGATTTCACAAGACGGTTAACCTGTGACCACTACATTAAGGCTTCAAAACAAATGTAACTCATTTGCTCAGGGATGACAGATTAATAAATTGTTCCACCTCATTATCCCCCTAATATCTGGCGGCACAGCTCGGAGGAGTCTGGCAAATGACACAGGCCAGAGGTCAGTGCTCCTTTTTCAAAAACAAGATTACAAACCTAATGCAGATATAAATGATTCAGTGGGTTTATAAAAGGACTGTAGAAAGCCTAGCTCGGGTTCAAACAACACTTCTCAATGTAAAGATTGCCCACCGAGCTGTAAAGCACAGTGCTAGGCACAAGAAATGGAAACTGAAACCGATGCCACCGTGTTCCCAGCCCCTGAGTGCCTGCCACCCTTGGCGATGCTGGGGCAGCTGCTGAAGCAGATCGTGCCCTGCTGGCGGAGCAGGTGCCACAGCTGGGCTGCTCCAGGGCCACGACAGGGTGTCACCTAATTCCTCTCTCGGAGCTGGAGCATCAATAGACAACAACAGAGAGGATGAACAGTAGATTAGATACCGTCCTGCAATTCCACAGCCATGAATCAGGGTGAAAACTCTGCCGAGTTACGCTTTAAAACAGCACCTCATTTAAAATGGTTAAGCTTCCGTGTTGTGTAATGTCCCTAGAAATCTTCCAGCCTGTAGGGTCATATTTGCAAGCGTTTATCAACAACTGCAAAAATGAAAAGAATATTTACAATAACAAAACGCTTGCCTGCAGGAGTTAAGGAAAAGGTGAATGTCATGAAAGCTGCGATGAAATTACGAGACCTGGAAGCTATGAAATACAGCATTTAATATAAAAAGATTAAAGTACCTACAGACACGCTGAGGTTTACATATTGATTAGTCTTGGCAGAGAAGCACATAAAAGCAGCAGAAAGGTTGTGGCTCAAAATAATTACTCTTTATGGTAACAGTCATGCGTTTCCTATGCGGGCATCTGTAAATGCTAATGGATAATGTGTGGAGTAGAGCAGGCCAGGGAAAACTACATAACCAAGCAAAAATGCTGTTTTCTTCAGAATTGCTTCTACATCTGTGGAAATAGGTGAAGGTTTGCTAAACTGTAGAGTGGACAATTTAAAAATGATTGTAAAGACAGCTGAGTACAACAATTTGAATAGCATCACTTCAGCAGAGCACGAGCAGAACACAGACTCCCTTGCCAGCATCACCCATGCAAACATAAAGATTTTTTGTTTCCAGAGCCACTAATAAAAATCATCAAAACTATCAGGTCAAGAATGTCTGGTGTGCCAGGCCTGGCAAGTAGCACAGAACAACCTTAAACCAGCCAGCAAGAGTTAGTGAGGGATTCCCCCTGTGAAGGGAAGTGGTGCAGCAAGGAGAGCTTTGAGATGCTCAGGGGCGTATAAAGAAAGGAGAAGATGAAAAAAGAGAGTTTGCTTACATCAGAAATCACTGTCGGTGTGTAAATCAAAGCTGTTCCTTTCCAGCTTTAACATACGCAGGGGTCTGTAGGCTGGGAGCCAAGAAGCTGAGACATGATCTCTGAGGGCCAGAAAGGCACTTGAGGAGCCCAGAGCACATGGGGTTCAGATGAAACCAGAGCGAACGGTCCGTACTGTTGAGGCATCTTACTTCCGAGGCACCGATGACCACTGCCCAGCGGCTGCCACAACCCACTGCCAGGGTACACTCGGGTTTGCTGCTACGGAACATACAGAGTAATAAACCCCGACAAGTTTCTGTAAACAAAAGATGTGATGTAGAAACAAACGCTATTCTGTTTGCAAACGCTTTGTAACCAAAGCACCCGCTGTTACAAAATGTTGATATTTGTATCTTTCTCTGCTGAATATTTTAAGCAGAAGGAACTGCTCGGGAGGAAGAATTACGATAGGAGAGGAAGACTGTAACCACCAGCCTCGGTCATGGTAGAGATTAATTCATAATGTCACTGGCACTGAAAAATTACTTGTATTTCACCTCTCTTTTTCCAAAGGTCTTTAATTCTTCCTCTGCAAAGGAATGTTTTTTTTTTCCATTCAATTACATTTTAACCATTCAGTCTGATCGAGCTATATATAAACGTATGGACCCTCGTTTCAGAATCCCTGACTCAGCTTTTACTTCATGAAGAGGAGAGCTGTGTTCCAAGGTCACAACTGATTAATCTTGACCCGTGAACCTTGAAAGTGTAAAGTCTTAATATAAATGTATTGCTCTACATAGCAAAGTGAAATGTACTCTGTATCCATGACAAATAATGAACTGAATTTTTCTGACTTTACTCTTTAGTTGCTAATTAAGCGCTTAACTACAAGATCTGTTAACTCTTCAGTGCTCTTTAGATAAATTATGTGGCAGGGCGATCGTTCGGCCCTGGAGCAGGTGGGACGGAGGTGTCTTCTCGTCAGCTATTCTGCAGAAGAGGGCTTTGCTAAACCTTGGTGTTGCTCACAGTGGGGCTGCCACGGGCAGCTCTTCGCCTTATAAAGAATATATTATTAACAAGCATTAAGGCCTGTGCTTAACAAGTGTTCCAGCAGACTCGAGGTAATACTTTTATTACTGGTAGTATTACCAGTAGTCCTGGTAACATTCGTAAGAAATTACGCCACGAGACGGAGACGAGTGAAATAGAGTGATAATATTTTAGAAGAAAAAATTATGCTAAATGGATGCTGTCAACACAAATTCAATCACACAGTAAATAAACCAAACTGAGGTTTGAGGGGGGAAAAATATTTCCTTTTAGTGGAATCACACAAAGTTAAGATTTTTAAAAGAAAATACATTAATATCTGCTTCTGGAATGTTCTAGACAGGTGCTTCATGAGTCTTTAAGCTACCCAGAAGACAGCAAAGTCCAAACAAATTCACCCGGTGCTTCTTGTAATTGCAGCCAGGGCTGGAAACATTTACAATTGTGACAACACAATTAGTTGTGCTCAACAGACACCGTGAAATCATTTTCAGGATGCATTAGGACAGCCTTACACGGGTGTTTTCAGCAAGTAGACCCCATATTTCCTGCAGATCTGAGGCCTGATGCAATTGAAAACATAATAAATCTATTTTTATCTTTAATCATTCATTCTGAAGTACTGACAGGCACATTAGGCACTCCTGTCTAAAATTAGTTCTGTTCATGCTGGAAGGAACCATTTATTCTATCAAGCTATTTGTATGCTTAATATCAGAAGACTTCTTCTGGGAGATGTTAATTACCATTTTTGTGTGAGGTTTCTCTGCAGTATCTTGTTTGGTTCCTAGAACATAGCACTGCTATCGTAATTAATGTCCTACAGCTCTGTGAATTGCACGTCATTGAATTTTCCTTTAACCTGCAGACTGCTCTGCGAAACAAAATACAGGAAGCGAAGAAGCTCTCAAGAAGCTAAGCAGTGAGACCAAAGGCTGGCTGGTGTCAGAAGTGCCAAACTTTGACCCCACCATCGCCTTTTCCCACCAGGAGGGTGCTGCGGGCGTCGCAAAGCAGCAGTGGTGGTTCAGGTGGTGTGCCCGTGGATGCGGTGGTCACGCTTCACAACGGCAGCTCCAGCCGCTGTCCCGGGGCCCACGGCCAGTGACAAATAACATCTCGGGAACAAACTAAACCTTCCACTCTGCACACAGTCTGATCAGATGCCCTAGGGCACAGAGACCCTAGCCCTGTTTATGGCACTGCACTACCAGGTCTACTAGTCGCATTTTCTGAATGGAGTGACCTCCTACAAACATTTCCTATCAACTCCATCCGATCTAAACGAACGCAAGCTCCTGGCTTCTGGACGCTCCCTGGGAAGTGATCGCGGCTCTTGCTGTGGTTGGGTTGGTCAGCCGCTGGATGTCACTGTTAGTCCGAACACAGAGACCCCAGCGGCATTTGTTTGGCATCAGAACATTTTTAAAGACAGGATGAATCTGAGCGCACACAGCGAGAATATTGTCAGGTGCTGAGAGCATTTGCTCAAGTCTCACAGTTCTGACAAGCACATGCTATAAGAAGTCCCTGATTTAATTTATTTTGGTTTGGGTTTTGTTTTTCTTTTTTTTCTTTTTCTTTTTTTTTTTTGGGTGATCGATTTAAGAGTCTGACAGCAACCCACGAGCTCTCACCTGCTCTCCTGACAGTTCACGTCCTGCGCCCTGTGCTCATTTCGAGAGACCAGCAGACTCCGGCGTCCTGCAGAGTGTTCCCCAGTCAGCCCCAGCCGGACTGGGAGTTCCCCAGGGATGAAGGAGCCTTCCCACCCCACCCGCGGCGTGCTCCCTGTCTCCCCGCCGTGGACAGCCCACGTAAGGACGCTGCAGAGCCGCTTCCAGAGCAAACGGTGCCTTGAGATCTTCAGATTTGGACATCTGATTCTCTCCGATCAGTCACAGCTACACAAAATGTCTCAAAGCAGGAGCTGTCAAGATACGCTGGGGAATGAGGAGAGGAGAAAGGGAAACTTTTGTTCTTTATCTCCTAAAATGTTCAAGTATCAGGTATCAAAGTACAGAAAGCTAAGATAAACTCAACTAATGTTCTTCTTTGTAGGGTTAAAGGTCAGAAGATCTGTTTCTCCAAAGGGTGAGAAAAGTTGCGCTGGCAAAATGGTTGTAGGGTGTTAGCACAGCCAGGGCAGGCATCCACTCATTGAACAAGGTGCAAGTTACTGGAGAATCTGAGCCAAGGAGTGCAAAATGAAGATGGGAAGCCCAGAAGAAAAAAAAAAAAAAAAAAAGAAAGAAAAGAATCCATCTCTACTGGTTAGATGATGTGAATCTTTTATAAAAGTCTGCTTTGGCAAGACCCCAGCCACGCTGTAAGCAGAGCCGGTCACAGGCAGTGCCAAACAGAGACCTGAAACACCATCTGCTAACTCCTGCCCGTACAGGGACAGGGTTGTTATCTTGGAGCAAAACCTGACTGCAATTCATTTTGCCTCGGGTGGAAATCTGATGTAAGGAAATACAGAAACACTCAGTAATGATGCTTGGGGTGAAAAAACCAAATCTCTTGAATGTCCCAGCAGTGGCAACAGAACAGCTGGTTACAAAATCACATATAAAACCAATATAGGCATATATCAACCTAGAAATTAGGGTTTGTTTTGGAAACCAAGATAAACACTAGGAAACAACTTTGAGACTAAGAACTCCAGACCTGATCCTTACCAGCCTGCATAGCTGGAAGTAAACAACAATTTTCAGTTGGTGGTAACTGCTTTCAAGTCTATGAAACACAACTAGAATAAATGAATTGAGGGTCGGGTCCCTTTTCCTGACGGTACGGACTTCTGTGCACTTACTTCCTACTGTAAAATTACACTCAACGCTTCTTTGACCTCAAATACAAAACCGTTTGCCATCATACGAAACCGTTCCATGCTCTTTATGTCAAAGAACAACCCTCTTTGAGAGCAGTGCTCACAGAAGGGACTCCCAGGCAGGGCAGGAGACCTGCAGGTCACCTTGCAGACGTCGTTGTGGTGACACACCAGGGTTCTGCACGGCCCCTGCCTTGTGCCCTGCTGCCAACGGCCGCTGCCTGTGGCTCAGTGCTCCTCACGCTCCGGGGAAGACGGAGCATCAAGGAGAGCTCTCGTGGCAGCTCAGAGCGGATCGATGACATCTCTGCCTCACCAGATGTGCACAATACAGTCGTACCACTGACGTGAGCTGAGTTTGGCCGCGCTGTCTCTGAGTCAGAACAAGAGGAGGCCTCATAATATCAATACATCAAAGAGGAGAGGAAAGGCATTTGAAGAAAAGATATTTGAAGTAATTTTATGAAGAAGGATGACCCATTTGTTTTACAATTATTCTGAAATATTTTCAATTATTAGATTGCTCTGAACCAATACTGTGATTTTAACACAGGTATAATCACAGTAAATGACATTAACAGCTTGTCTACAGGCAAATTGCATTGCTCTGATCATAATGGGATTGTTAAAGCTCAGCAAATCCCTGAGCCCAGATAGAGTTGCCATAGCAGAACGGAAGGGAAAGAAGTTATACTAGAAAACCTAAACCATCTTGGGCGTACACTGACGCGGCTATCACACATGGACAGTTCTCAGAATCACCCCCTTAGTCAGCTGCCTGTTTGCCCCGCTACAGGAATCTGAGCATGCTCCACTCAGTCTCCTCTCGCTGGCCCTGCAGCACTCCTGGCACCTTTGGGGCTGCTGGAAGATGTGCAGGTCTCAGGTCAGAAAGCTGACACCGTGGGAGCCGCTCCATCCTGCAGATGTTTTCCCCACATCAGAGGAAACACATTTTTAAAATCATTTTAGAGGAAACTGCTACAAAAAGTCCTGGCCACTCAGATTAATGGCAAAATTCACACTAACTTTAGTGGAAACAAGAGTGAGTTCACATCGGTAACTACCCGGGCCAGGTTCTGCCTCAAAAGCTGAAAACTAGAAATGAGAAGAATAATTGACCTAAATATTCAGAAATTACTTAGTGACTGTTAGTGAATCTATTTTGAGTAGGTAACTACAGACTTCTCAAAGAAACTTGATCACCAGAGAGAAAACTTTAACAAGACAGCACCTTTTAATGTATTTCAGTTTGAGGCACATAAAACTACTAATCACTGCAGGGAAAAATTGGGTCAGAGTTATCCCCATCTTCCCCAAAGCGCTGTAAAACTAGATATAAGAGTATATATATTTAAAATAATGAACAATTAGATATTTATATAGAATTTTATATTCTACTTAGCAAAGATGGCAAAAATACAGTAAGTGCTGAAACCATTTTGGAATATTATTCACTAAAGGGCAACAATAAAACCACCAAGCACAACAAGGGCATTTTTTTCTGTTCTCGATAGATAAAAAAACTATATTAATTAGTGATAAAAAAATATACCTTCTACAGTTCCTAACGCACTAGGCAGGGACGTGGATATTCTGTACCTGTTAATTAACAGGTATAAGATACATTATGGATGTAAACAAACACATTTAGGTGCTATTTAGGGTTGCTCAGATTTGTAAAGAAGAAAATAGGATAAGCAAAGGTGTATTATTTTGTAATATTTCCAAACTGCTTCATTGCATTTCTACCATATGTTCATGTGTGAAGTCCTAAAGGAAGAACGTGTAAGCACAGCGTGCCTTCAGTGGCCTGCATCCGCGGTAAGCGGAACTCGGCAGGCAGCAAATCGCGGCTGTTTGTGCTGGCTGGCCATGGAGCCCTAGATTTGCTCTAAGCATTATCTGTGCTGTCACCATTTTTAAGAAGCAGTCTGTTAAGGTTCCATTTTCAAATGTTTTTCATCAATAATGCCTAAAGGTGGCATGCTCACTAAACAATCTTCCTAGAAACAACACAAGATAAGACATAAAAGACAGATGAGATTACGGAGTCCGTGTCTCCAACTGCAACAAAAATAAATGCGAAATGCTTTGGGGTTTGTCGCTTGCAGCGTGCAACAGCTTTTCCATTACGCTCTTGCCTGATCCTTTGCCAGGTTCCTTCAGAACAAACGAGCGCTTGGACGAATGGAAAGAGCTTGTCTGGAGGTCACACTGTGGGAGCTGGGAAGCAGCAGGCTGGTGTTCAACTCCTGACTTGCTGCAGCACCTTAACGGCCCCCTCCTGCCTTGTCCTACCCAGCTCTCAATAGGGACATTGAGGCTTCCTTCCCATGTAAGTCTTACAGGTAATAAACAATTACACCAGCTTATTACATCTGTTAACTAACGTTAGTGCTGTCAGTAAATCCAGGACCCCTGAACGGGCTGGGACTTCTAGTGCTGTGTGACATGGCCAAAGACACAGAGCTCAACTTCCTAAATTGTGTAATTGTTCAAATACAAATTATAGGACCCGAAGTCACCTTGTACTGTAATTTAAATTCTAAATGCTGCAACACTGATTGCTGCTGCAGGAGGGGGACTCCCTGGTTCTTACAGCCTGCATTCTATCAGCCCTTCCAACAACAGGGTCTGTTCCCCTGTCCCACCCCAATACCACAAATATAATATTTTTTTTCCACCCAAATTTGTAGTATTTTTGCCAAGGCCAATCTCTTCCTTATAACTCACAATCACCTGGGGGAATTTTCTCCTTCCACAGATGTTTAATTCTTATCTCTCAGCAACTCTGGGCTGCACTCCTTTTCCTGGTTATCTTCCTCGCTCTCTGTTAGCAGCTGCACTCCCACACACCTTCATCCTTTCCTTTTTTCCCTCTCTCTGTTGCACTCTCTGCTTAACTTTCTGGAGCATGACTTCCCAACTGGCTGCATGGCTGGAGTGCAGAATGCACCAGGAGTTCTGGCGGACGTGGGAGTGCTGATGAGGAACAGCGGCCGGGTCAGGGCTTTGGGCTGCAAGGGCCCCACAATGAGACTGTGCCCGTATTCTGAAGGTGAGAAGAGCGAGGGAGGCTCTACTACTGGGAATAATAGTTGGCTAATTCCTCGTCCGAATACGTTAGTTATGGCACAAGCAGCTGGGCTAGAAGAGCACTGTGAAGCTGTCACGGTTTAGGGTCAGGGCAGCCCCCTAGGACAGGAACCAGGACAGAAGCAAAACCAACTAGATGAGTTTTGTTTTCTTTTGGTGAGGAATTACTCCTTACAGCTCCATGACACGAGTCCTCAGTGCTGGCTTTGAGCTGCCAGCTCCTCAGGGCAACATTTAAATTAGGCCCTCTTCTGCTTTCTCTTTTCTTTCTTTTCTTTGTTTTTTTCTTTTCTTTTTTTTTTAATCAGGAAACTATTTATATTCACTTCAGGCTTTGTAATCTTCTCCAAGCCATTGCTAAAAAATAACCAACAAACAAAAGAATACCCAAAGCTAAATGTTGACTCTACACCCCCCTTTCCAGCCTCCTATTTAATCAGCCTTGTGGCATATTGGAAAATAGATCATTTAGTTCCACTTCATTATCACGGGGGTAAAGAAAATCTTACAGTCGGGCTTAAAGCACCTAAATACCTAAAGCCATATTCTAATCTGTAAAGCACATGGGTGTAAAACTGGCAGGCAATTTTTCATCTCCTTGGGGCAACTGTGCTTATGGTGACTGGCAGGGGCTCGCCGTGTTTCATCAGGCTCTTTGTGAGCACGTGGCCAGGCACGTACAGCCGCGCTCGCTGCGTTAGGGTCCGAGTCTGCGCCGCGGCACGGCTGCCCTGGCAGGTAACGGGTACGTGGCTGCCCAGGGAGGCAACTGCTGCAAGGGAACTTTAAACTGCTGGCTTCACCCTTAGACATATATAGGGCTTAACGTGACAGATGTACACTGACTTTAGCATGAACTTAGTAGTGCTGCCAGCGAAAGCAATCAGAGCAAATAGTTTTACCTTGGAACTTCTTGCAAAATATGCCCTATTGCTTATCCAGGTGATCGTCGCTTGCCTGCATGTATGGATTTCAAACCACCAGAGAAGTGGGGCTCAGGAGAGGTTCTTCCAACCTGGAGAAGACTCTTGTCCTCTTGTGGTAAAAAAATCCCATGAAATTGTGTTGTCGCAGACATTTGGGAACAGGATTGATGATACGATCCGCTGTGATGGCAGCTGACTGGACTCACTTCCAGACGGTCCATTCCAATTGTATGTTCCTTCAGCAGATTTTCAGCTGGCATCTGAGAATGTGAGATCGTTGATAAACCACCCCAGAATTACATTAATGACAAAGTGATAACACCTTTGAACTCATTTGGTTTGGTTCTTTCACATGTTGTTCATCAACATTCTGATACCAAAATAAACAAATGTAAATACTGTCTGATGCTGCTGCTAAAAAACATCAGTAGAAATTGAAGAATTAATTAAAATGGAAACAAAGTCTCTGGGGAAGGACCTATCTGGGGCTTTTTGTTTTGAAATATGTAAAGCTGACCATTCCTTGTGCTGTCTTTTCTTTTTTCTTGGACAGAGCACTGCCCTCACCCATGCGTGTTGCGTTGCTACGTTAATTAACAGCCCTTGGGAAGCTGACATGAGAACACCTTTCTTCTCGTCCAAAACGATGGAGGTGTTCCAGAAGCAGTTGTGTTAAAATACAAGAAAAAGGCACAAAGTCCTCAGTTCTTTATATCTCACAAAGATAGCAAAGCATTTCTGGGCCTCGCCAGAGCAAAAAACTTGTTATTTTAAGTTGTTTTTCCAAATAAATCATTTTCAGGAACCAAAATTGCTCTGTTTGTTCATTGTGTGCTGGCCAGAGATTATGGATATCCTCAGCTTTGCTGGAGGAGCTGCAGAAACACCTCCTTGTAAGAGGCAGAACCGATGCATTCGTGGGGTGAGGGAGGCTGGCAGCGTCACTTCGGCAATGATCGTGCCCTTTCTTGGGAGGCCATGTCCTGCCACCGACCATCAAAACTTGACCTAATAAAGCCTCTTCTCTCTCCAAGTTCTCTTGCACTGAAAGAACATCTCCTTTTGTCCTGCGTGTGGCCAAAGGGCCAGTCGGAGGGAGGGGGGAGATGAACAGCGGGGTGCTCTGGAGGCGAGCGGGGTGTCTGGGTATTTCTTCGTTGCCAGCGGTGGCTGTGAAAAGCTGCACACAGTTTGCCAGCCACAAGTTGTCATTGCCTGCTGCAGACACTGTGCTGTACACGGTACAGGCAGAGACCGTCGGGTGGTATGGGGACTGCAGAGCAGCAGCACAGGGAGAGGCTCATTTAAAAATACAGACACGTAAGCAACACAGAAACCCCACCTCCGTGTGATTGTCTGAGAGGGATCAAATGGGTAGAAATGCCACAGAGAGACACACTCCTCCCAGCATAATTGTTACTATCACAGCTGTGGCGGAGAGGGGGAGGAGAGCGGATGATGCAAGGAGCTTGGCATCGTGCTTAGCAATCGCTAGACTGCACCCTTTCGTAAGAGGCGAGGAAGCGCTGGAATCCACCCGAGACAGCCCAGCTCTGTGTGCTGTCCCTGTCCCTGGGTGTGCAGAGCCAGGGCCACAGAGCCAGCAGTGACACGCTGCATCTGCACCTGCAGCTGCTACATGAGCCTCCGGACCCGTGCAGCCCTCCCACCCTACCCACACAAAGCTCTTAGACACCAGTTCTTAGTCGATTATTTTCAGAGCTCATTACAAAGAGTAATTAAATGGTCAAAACGTCCCCAGCCTTAACCCTATTTAGTAGATAAAGTGGATAATTAAGCACTGTTAGCTCCATTTTGCATCTACAGAAACTGGTGAGAGAGGCTAACAGAAGGTCAGAGGGCTCCTCTGAGTCAGCTCAGGATTACAATACATCAGTTCCTAACGCCTGCCTCCAAAAATGCCCCGGTATTTCATCGACTGTAAGGAGTTATGGATCAAAACTGCTATTCCTCTCTTACCACTGAGAAATCTAATGCAGAGAAGCACTACATGATTTAATCTCAAGTACCTGAGAACCTGAAATGAGCACTGGTATCCTGTATTTCACCCGTCAGGGGAGATAACTGCTGTCTCAGTAAGCAGGCTCTGCCCGATGGTGCTCACTGTTCGTAGACACCTACCGTGGTGCTAACACGTAACAAAGCAGTCAGCTGTGACAAATCCAGTACCCAGCCTCTGGAACTGAGTTTTAAATGCTATTATTTGCAGGTGCCCAGGCAGAACCTCAAAATCCTGACACTTGTTCTCCATCGGAGTTTTTCATTTAAGGGCAGCGACAGCTCTGAGCCGTTGGAGAAGCCTCTCCCCTGAGAGCACCTTCCCCGGGCTGACCGTGAGTCACTGGAGACGGTGGCTGGAACTGCTGTATCCTTCAGGCTATATATAGCTCTGTTCTAGAAGCTATTATCTCACTGCTACCCAGTCGGCTCTCTTCATTCAGAAGTGTTTATCTTGCCCTAACTGCCAGCCGAAAGGTGGAATGCTCTTTTCAGACTATGAGAGAGGCCAAAGGAGGGCTCAGCTGCTAAATATTCCCCTTTCCCTGTTTAGTACCTCAGTGCTTATGCAAGATACTACAGATCGAAGACCTCTATTCACACTAGGTGTATAAAACTGACAAATTTTCTCTACTTACACATCTCAGCCTGATTTCTAGGGAGTGGAAAAGATTCAAACAGGTTTCATTTTTGGCCTTTCTGCTATGGCAGACCAGTAAGGCTCAAGAAAAAGATCACTTGCTCTTCAAGTGGGGACCTCCAGTCACCAGTGTGGACAACACCTCAACAAACACAGGGTCACCTGAAAGACCAGCTTCACTGGGCCATCCCGTCTCCCAAATCCCGATCATCTTCCAGAGCTCTCTCAGGGAATGCTTGTACCCGCATCATCACAACAAACATTGGATTCCATACCTCCATTTAAACCTATGGAAAATCTGTGACAGATTTAAAGAGTGGGAAAAGCAGAGCCCCTGAGGAACGTGTATGGAATAAAAAGCATCTTACAAAATCCACTGAAGTGCACAAGCCTTTAAAGGACAATTGACTTTATTAAACACTGAAACAGTATGAAAAAAAGAGTTTGAAAACTGCCCTCCTACTTAAAATTCTCGATGAGGGCTGAGTGGAGGACCATTTCTTGCCAGGTAATTCAGGTATAGTCAGGTGAGACCCACCTGTGCCACGACACCCAGGGCTAACATCCCTAAAAATACTCAAATGCAGTTCAGAAGTTAAATGACATGGGCAGTGTCTGCCAGCACGGGCAGATGCACCATCGCAGCGTGGCACAGTGCTGCTCTTAGGCACTGAGGAAGTGCTGTAAAACAGTAATACTGGAGACATCCAAAGATTTTGACAGATGCATTGCTTAAAAAATAAAACAAACCCAAACCCACCCACCCAAAGCAACTCAAAGAAAGACTCCCAAAAAGTCAAGCTTTCTAGAAAAATTAAAGGCAGCTGGCCCTGACACAGGGACTGGACTGGTGGTCCAGTGATGCTCCCGCTCCTGTCTCGTAGCTGCCTTTCCACTTGGCTCCCAACCAGTGTCATTGTTAATTGGCTGTGGAGTGATGGATCTGGCCACCTGGCACTCTGTCTGGCTCCGAGCTGATCATCAACGCGCTTGGCAGGCTAAGTGGGGAACTGGCCACCTGGCTAATACGAGGGCTACAGAATCTCTGACGAGCTCGCTCACTGCCAGCCTGCTGAGGCATTTTTTTACGGTGGATACTGACAGAACTTCTCTCTTTGGCTCTCTACATCTTTCTCATCACAACTTTTACGCTCACAAACAAACACCCAACTCATGACCCCCTCCCCTCTTCACTTTCCTCTCTCTGCTGCGATGGATAAAGACAGGCTCCTGCCTTAATTGCTAAATGGGAATAAAATGAGCTTCTCGCCTTCTCCAATTTCTTTAAATTATTGCACGTTCCCTACCCCCACTCCATCCTGTCTTGCTTCCCATCATCGTTCTCAACACCCCAGATTAAAATTCATATTAGCTGATCAGTTCCACAACAATTTTTGAATGGTGTAGTTTGTTGAGTATTTTTTTAATTGGTAAAAATACTGCAAAAAATTAAGAATAGCATCAAAACAAAGAACTGGACAAAAATAATGTGAAATCAGATTCATGCCCGAAGGCTAGATCCTCCACTTGCCATGCCTCCTGTTTTATTATTAGCACTTGCAAAACCTCAGTGAGAAAGGTCGCAATTTTGATGCAATTTTTTTCACATTCATTTTGCATATATGTAAATTACTCCACAAGGAGCAAGGCAATGGAAAATGAAGAATGAAGTACACAAAAATACACCAGTAAAGCATTCTAGAGCACTGCCAGCCTCAGACAGTGGAACGCCCTATGTTACACTATGAAAATTCATTTTATTACTTCAAGATCTTAAAGAAAAAGGTATTATAAGGACTGAAATTTTCCACTCAATTTCAGATGTACTATGATGAGGTTCCACAGTGTTTTTAAGCTGGTCTTGGGATACAGTCAGTAGCTAATGTCAAGCTCCTGCATCCATTAAGAATGATCTGAAAATAATGTACTTTGTTAATTGCAATCATTGTGCAAAAATTAGATCACTGATTGGAACGGGACTGTATTCACTCCTGGTGTGACTTTGTTCATTTCATCCAAATATTCATTTGCACGTTGAAATGCCTGCTCCAGTTGGCTTTAACGGGGGACTCTTCATAAGCTTAAAGAGCTAGATCGGGAAGGAAGGTGGTCAGGCAAATTCTCAGGGGTCTGCCTCTTTGTCTCCCTTTTATTCCCCTCCTACAGGCTGCTTCAGTGTGGTAGTGCCCTGAGCAACACAATGGCTGAGACAGGACGGTCCTGTTTTAGTTCACTTCCAAAATTCGGTTTGGGGAAGCTGTCTGTCGGAGCAGGCATGGAGACAAAGTACTGGTTCTTTTTCAGAAATACAACAGCTATGTGCTTCCATGCCCCTGAACTTTCCTGGAATTAACCTACTTATCTTTTGTAGCTTTTTTTTTTTTCTTCTTCTTCTTTACAATTTTCGTAATAACCCTGTAATTATAGGAGGAGTATCTCTCTACAGTCTAAGGTGGAAGAAAGTATTTTAGATATTCATTAAGACAGGAACGAATGTTAAACTAATCATGTTGCTGTCTTCACATTATTTTTAACCTTTTTTCAGCTGGACGACTGATTTTCCTGTATCCAGGCTGGAGAAGGTTTGGGGAAATTCTTACTGCTTTTTAGGGAGCCCTTATCAGCATGAGCATCATCTTTGACTACCTTTGAGCAGCGCCTACTCTCCTTTACCTGGTGAGCCTCTGCAGTAAAATTACTGCCACTCTCCATATGAATTCACAGAAACCCACACACCAAGCCACAAATGTTTCCAGCCACTGAAATAATCTCTCTCTCCTTCAGAAGCCTCCTCCTGCAGAGCAGCATCACTCCCCTTGCAAGCTCTCGGGTCACTCCCGTGCTCTCTTGGAAGGTGGGGAGACAAAGGCATTGTCGTGCGTGTGGCTCCCAGCATCTCTGCTGGCTTGGCTGCTTCTCCATCACCTTCCACGCAGTGCTGGCACCCGCTCCTCTGACAGTGTCTCATCAGCACTGGACTACACAGCCCTGTCCGCTCAGCGTTTACATCAGAGAGACTCCTGCTTGCTTATCAACCCCACCTCTCCATCCCGGCTTTACAGCCACATGTAACTTCCCTTTGCTCCCCTTTATGTCTCACAGGTCACATAAACACTGGACTGCTGATATGAAAAAAATTAAAAGTCCAGTGATTTCAGCTGACTTGCAGTTTCAGGTGTCCAAATGTCAGGCTATGAGAGGCTCTCTTCTGCTCTCTGACTCTGTATCAGAGCTTGAACTACCAAGTTATTAGGTAACAGCTCATTGGCACGAGCTCCTTCCATCGCATTCAGCTGGCTCAGCTCTTTCTGCTCTGAGAGTGCTTTCCATTTTTCTAACTGGTAATGCATCCCATCAACTAGAACCCACATTACTTTTCTATCTTCAACTGGCAAAGGGCTGCTGAACATGCACGACTGTCATTTCCAAGTGTGACGTTTAGCACTGCTGGTGTTTTCCTCTCCCCATCCTAGATGTCAGTGGAATACTTGTTGCTCTGTGCTAACAGGCTTTGAAAACTTCCAGCTGTGGGCTGGCATGATGGGAATTGTGAGGTAAAGGATTTATGACAAAACCTCAGCGTTTGGTGTTGCCTCAGTAAAGCGTGCAGCCCTGTTTCTGCTATTTATCTGTCCTGTTAATATCGACCCAAAGGGGAGCTGAGTGGTGCTGTCGAGCCCCCGCAACCTGCAGAAACCTGTGAGTTGTTCCTTGGCACCTTCCTAGAGTTCCTGCTGCTCTTCCCAAGTGCTCCCAGCAAACACAGCTGTCACCTCTGGATTCTGATACTCACTGCAGCGACTGCTTAGCAGCCTGTAAGCAACTAAATTTTAGTTCCCTGTAAAAGGTTGTTTTTCTTTAACTGTTCTGGCAGTCCAAGAATAGCTCTGTGCACTCCAGTACATACAGTATGGTAAGCAGTGACAGATAATGCTATCAAGGTCTTTTCCTAGAATATAAGGATTAGCTCACCTCATTAAAACGTACACATTCTGCACAGCATAATGCAGTACTACTTCGGAGAGTGATTTAAGCCAGCCAAAAGATATTATGTTCTGGGAGAACTGGGATGATCCCTAACTGTCCTCTTACTTCCCTGTATTCAGATTTTTATAATCCTTTTAGATTAGTACATAGATATCATAGCACTGAGCACTTTTAAAAACCTAAAATAGACTACATTAGCTTAAATTTCTAGGTAGTAAAGAAACTCGAGAGGAGAGAAACATAATTAACTTGGAGCAGAGAAAGATTCCCTTGTGGGAAAAACACCCTGAACTAAAAAAGGTAGCTTGCACAGAGTACCCAGCAGTGAACACAGAGAACCTGGCGGGTTACATGCTCTGAATCTGATGTCTTAAGTTGAAGGAAAGGTTTTTGTTTTCTTTTCCCTTGAGCATTTGTTCTGAGACATTTAAAACTTAGCTGATTTTTTTGGATATTAAAATGTAATCATCTCTGTTCTCAGTGCTTCGTCCTTTTCTGTCAAGAAAATCAAAATAAAGGCTGTGCTGCTGGAATTGCCCACAGGTATTTCTCTGCATTCAGAGAATGCTTCTGAAAGCTCTGTGAGCACATGGAGACAGTTCTGCTCACACTGAAAAAAAGGTGAAATATCCTGAGCATCAGAAGATGGAGAAGGCAGGAGATGGAGAAAGCAGAAATCTGTACAATAAGATCAGGGCCTCCAGAAACCAAATCACTTTTCTCAAATGACTGACTGAGGTTTTTTCCTCATAACTTACTCTTTCTTTCCAAATCACTGAAGTAACTCTGAGTAGCTTCTGGGCTGCTGAATTTCTTTCAGCTTCTGCGACAGGCTCTGTGACAAACAGACATTGTATTTGCTCTGGAATCAAGCTCTTGACAGGTGTTTACCCTCTGCGTAAAAGCCTGTTCCTACAGATCTGCAGGGGCTACAGAAAGGTGAATTTTACAGAACGACTGTTGATCTCTTACAGCTGAAAACTTTAAAGTCCAGACTCCTTTAGCAGTTATTACTGCCTTACCATAATTCAATTTCTTTTTAACAGCCTCACCTAACTTAATTATTCTGGCGTAACACGTCAATCAGTTTTCCCCACACACAACTGTTTAGTTTTTTTTTTTTAATGACGGTTACAGTGCCAACTTACAACAAAAGATATTCCTTCCAGCTGCGTGACGTAGCGTCAGCCTGAGGGATCCTAAGTCCTAAGAAATAAGAGTCCTGGGAAATATTGCCATGGGAAGAAACAACTTTGCGAACCCAACCTTCTCATTTAGGCAGTTCTCAGCCTCTGCTCACAGGCCAGCAGCTTTACTTGGTTTATATCCTTCTGAACAAATCCTTAAAAGAGGCAAACTGGGTTTTGGTTTGTTGGCTTCTGAAAAATTCCATAGTAGCTCTGCACATACAACACTTCTGAAGACTACTACGGATGAGATGTGTCTGATATAGTTCATATCAATACATCTTCTGCCTTATCAGTATGTTAGGAGATACTTTGTATTGTCTTGTGCCGTACGATGACAAAACTGTTCTAATCTAGTGTAGCCTTCCCAGAGCCTGCTTAATAATGAAAAGCTGCCATACGAGATAAAGAAGTGAGTACAGATAATACAATGAAGCCTGAAAATGGGGACAGAGAAAACTCTCCAGGCCAAATAGAAATCTACTGGGATTCTGCAAATGAACCAAATAGAAGTTCATTCCTGGTTTTTAAAGAATTAGTAAATTGATCTCAGTTTGAAATTCTTCTCAATTCCAAATAAGAATTGTCATTATGGATTAACACAATTTAATGTCATGGTGCATTAAAATGGTAACAAACTGAACCTCACAACTGTCATTTTTATAATTCCAGTCTCACACCTTGTTCCCAGTTACTGCTGTATCTCATTACAGCATAAGCCAGGAGGAGGACAGGTATGAAATCAAGGGTGAACACTCTGAAGATCATGTCCTGTCACCCGCTGAGATCACTCTGTCCCAGGTCTCTTTCCCTCATATAATAATTCATTGAATTGCGAGGCGATTCAGTAAAACATTCTCTTACGTAACTAGCATCTTATTTTAGTGCAGCTCTACTGGAAACAATGGAAGGTTTGCCGGCAAAATGTTAGGTCGCAGTTGGATGCTAATTGTCTACCTTCAGGTAAATTTCTACTCCTTTCTTTCATAGGGAGCTCTCCAAACCATAGAACTCAGTCTTATCCGTTTTTTAGGTAGCACACATTTATTTAATGAAATTTGCTCAGAGTTTCCTGTTTGGAATGAACACAGAAAATCCAGCAGAGAGCCAGGGACAGTTCATCCTTTCCAAAGCGTTTTTAATTAAGTGCGCTTTCTAACCTGGCCAAAAAATGTCACATCCTGTAATGTATCTTTTTCTAATTATATATATAAACATAATAAGGTCATTGAGGGAACAAAATTATGCCTGGAACAAATAATAGAAGTATACCAAAGGTCTGAGGAAGCACTTCAGCCAGCAGAGTGCACATTAACTTCCTGCTATAAACAGCACAGACCAGTTACGATTAATCCTATCACAGTCACCTAGAGCTTTACCACTGGTTTTGGAAGAGGTTTTTTTCCAGTACTTGGTAATATCATTGAAGCATAAACATAAACAAACTTCATAAGCATGAGTTAATAATGGCGGGATTTTAAATGTTCTAAGATGTATTCAAAAGATGTTGAGTGATGTGCCCAAAGGAAGAGGAGTTACGGAGAGTGCAGAGCGCGGGACAACACCACAGTATAGCAGTGGCAAGAACAGATGTTCCTTCTTTCTACCATCTTCCTCACTCTTCAGAATTATAGTTTCAGCTAGAAGGGACTAACTAAAGAAGCGTGTGCATTCCTGTACCACAGAATGGATGGATACAGCTGCCAGGGTGAACCTCCACGTGCGCAGTGGAGTAGCAGCCCAAGCGCTCTGCCCCACGCTCTGCCTCCATCTGTGTATTCACTGCCCGGAGAAAGCTTCAAATCTCAGACTTCTTCTTCCATTTATAATTTTCAGCACATTTACTAGAAAATACCCACTACAGCAACTGACGTCTCTACACGGTCCTCCTTCACAACCCAATTCAGACAGGAGAATATTAATTATAGCCGTTCTCTAGAGGAAAAACAGTGGTGAAAAGGCAAGCTGAGGTTACTGTTTCCTGATGAGATACACTACAAAGAACTGCCAAACTCCACCAAGTATTTCATTACTAGCTAGCATAATACTGAATCACGGCACAGCTAACGAGTTTAATTGCATTCAGAAAGTTTCATTTTAAGAATGTGTCAAACATATAATTGGATTAGGGTGTGTGAGTATCTGTGCAGGGGTTGTTCACAGCACATTCTTACACTCGTGAATCACGAGGCATTTTGAGCCACCCACCTCCTGGTAGCTGGGAAGCTGCAGTATTTGCAATATTCCTTCCTCCTAGAGAGAAACCTGGACCATTGTTTTAAAAACCGACAGCAGTCTCAGCACACATCTGTTTCCTAAACCTTCTAGTTAGACCAGTAACGTTCATGATGTTCCTGAGAAACATCAGGTACAAATTTTCTAATCTAAAAGAGAATTCACATTTTCTCATGATAATAAGTATTCAAAGCTTTTTTACAACGAAGCATCAGCATGACATTTACAAGCCTGAATACCTCTATTCTGTTTTTCCTTTTACGTGGCTGATTTTGATGGGGGAATAGATTGTTGGTTTATGAAATTTTGGAAAAGGTTTATTAGTCACGCGGTATGCTGGGATTTAAGAGGTAAGTATTTCTGTCCAGGATTATACCTTTGTCTAGAAGATGTGTAAAATTAAAAATCATCTTTCAAGTAAGTAGTGAGCAGGCTTCCTGCATACCTTGCCCTGTACATGACAAACCCCCTCCGTGGGTAACTTCAGCTGCAAAGTCCAGCATCCCTCTGGAGAAGCAGCGACTCAGTCTGCGGGCCAGCTCAGCTCCCTGCTGCACCTGACCAGAAGAAGGAGATGTTATGTCAGCCAAACAGGCTGTGATTACAGTCACCGACTGTTGATAAATTTCCATTAGAACAGCCACAAAGTTCCAGTTCCCAGGCAGCTTTTTCTATTTCCCACATCTACAATGGAAATGACATCACAAATAACATTTTTCTCTAATTTTCACGGATCAACTAAGTAAAGGCTCTTGGAGCCCTGCAGTTGTGCTTAAATGCTGCAGCGTCTGCAGGGCAGAGGCTGTGCATCCTGGCTGGTTTACAGCTTCTTGAGCAACAGGTTTCTGCTGTAAAAGCTGAGCTTCTGGTGACTCTGCAACAACAAACTAGTATGTATAGCTGATAATGATTTAGAGAAAAGAAACTCTAAACTTTGAAGCAAATTCCAGATTTCTGTGTGTTACATATAAACAATAAAATAATAAAAGCATGAAAAACAACACAAGAGGTTGTTTTAGTATTTGGCTGAGTGCAATGGAAGTGCCCTTTGCTGTCTGACAGTTACATAAAACGCAAACATTGTCACCTAGCGCTGCCGGCAGCGCGCTATTGCATCACGTGAGAAGGAATATAGTGAAAGGAATTTCAGAGGGGAGTGGATGGTGTCAGCAGTAACAACATACGTGATGGCACATTACTATAATTAGCAATGGAATTTAAAGAATTAAAAAAGCAACGCATTTGCTTTGGGTTTTTTTTACTCTGTTCTTTACTCAGCAGCAGCTCCATTGATATTCTTGGCAGAAAAGTTTAAGTCTTTTTCAAAATACGAACCCACGAGGAGAAATGTTGTGACCAAAGGTAAACACATCAATATAAAAAGGGCCTAAAAACCCCTCCAGAAGGCAGTTTAATCCAAATCTGGGATAACTATGGATTAAGAATACAGGGATGTTAGTTTGTGCTCCCTTCTTTTAATACTACTGCCTCATGCTCATACTCTTGTCGACTGTTCTCCCCAGCTGCCGTACTCAGCAGCTCTTATGTTAGAGTTGCTTTTTGACTTTGATTCGGGAATCTGTGAGGCACCCTTAGATGGCACTGCTAACGACCTGTGCACCTCCTTCACTCCCTTCTGAAGCGAGATCTCCAACGGTTGGAGGTGTGAATGACAGGGTGATGCTGAGGCACAACAAAGGCCTGCACTTGGGCTCCTCAAGCTTTGCTTAACTGCGGCTGCAATCCGCTGAGGAACGTACCCGTGAGACTGATGAGAGATTTATCTGGCCCAAAATACCTGCCTGCATATTTGCAGCAGATTTCTATGCAAAGCAGGTACTTATGCACATAAATTATTCCAGTTAGCTACGGGAGGCTGTGATGACCTAATCTGCACGTTGGGCTGTAGCGCACCTCTCCGTTAGTGTGAAGCTGCGGCATCTTCTGCATGCAACAGTGCATGCCCCGGGAGATTGAAAGGTGGAGGTTTTGTTACCTCTGGACCTTTAACTGGAATGTAGCCTTACTGGCATTCACCAAAACATTTTGAAAAGGTAAGGAATAATTTGATGAAAATCCTAAACAAAAGTATTAAAAATAAGTATATTCATCCTTTGAATAATGCAATTCTCATACAAATTTTAAAAATTTGGGAACAGAAAACATCTCCACGTATAGCAATAAGTACCCACAATTAATAGTCCCATGTTAAAAACTTTGTCAAGCTTAATATGTGCCATACTTGCTTTCACAGAATCACAACAAGGCTGGTTTCAGGATCCCACTGCAAGGGGACAGAGGAGGTTGAATGGGAGGCACAGCAGACATCGACTGTGCCCTCACGAAAACGCAGAAGAGCCAGCAGATGGACCGGGACTTCGCAAGTGAGCCGGGCCCACAGCTGGCAGGTGGAGCTGTGCTGCCAAGGTGAACCAAAACGTTTATATAAGGTCCTCTCGCAGGGTGCAGCCAGTGAAACCAAAACTGATACGCTGATGAAATGCTACATGTACCTGGACTTTCATCCTTTGGATGGAGGAGAAGCCGTCGCTGGGCTAACACGTGAGTTTAAAGAAGGAACCACGGGAAGATGATATGGACAGGAATACAGACTGGCAAGTCAAGGTAGAGCAGAACAACATTGTCCCTTTACATCACAAAATACCTGTAACCTGCGTGCGACGGGCAGTCTAGCTGAGGGAAAAAAGAAGGCCAGGTAGAGAGGGACACAGTTACCAACTGCCTTATGGTGATGGTACACAGGAAAGGCCACGGGAGCACCTGAAGGAGGATTTCTAACATCTGAATATACGTTCAGAAGGACCGGGAATGCTTTTGTGCTGTACTTTGCATTGGGAACACATTTCTATCCCCACAGGTATCGTCTCTCTCTTTCGGTTGAAAAAATAATCATTTTTTCCACTATCTTTAAGTTAAACTCCAAGTGATGTTAAAATTCAAAAATATACACAATGGCAGGAACTTTTGTTTGTTCTTCCCCCTGTAGAAACAACAAAGCAGGTGATTTTTGCAGTTCTAGAGACAAGTTTTGCTTGAGCCACAGAGAAGTCAGTATTTGCTGGTGAACAGAAAGATGAGAAAATTCTCACTTCTTGTGATTTATTCCAATGACAGGGTAAACGACACAGGTAGACATGCCCACTGACTCATTAAATTGAAAGGCAAGACACAGCTAGAAGTTAATTTTCCTTTGGTATGTGCTTAGGCACCGAGTTACGACAGGATTTGTGTCACCAGAATTTATTCCCAACCTACAAGCGAGTCGATCTTCCAGTTCAAATCTGTGGAGGCATTTTCATGCAACTTTTTATCTCGCAAAGCTCTGTGGCTCTAACAGCACGTTCCTTTTGTCGGTCGGGCACGCTGATGGACTTGCAGCACGTGGGTCGGTCGCTTGCAGCGGTACAGGCACTACGGGTGCTTCGCTACCAGATACGTAAACAGAGTATTGATGACAGCTTTCCTTCATGGGCAACATACGAACGATCAACAAGTGAGGTTTCCAGTGTTTAGCAGAGACCTTTTAGCAAGGTTTGAAGTAATGTTTTGAAGTATGTGATCTCCGGTGTAGTGGGTAGAGCTGTGTCTGCCATGTGGTAAAGGCTGCACAGAAGAAGCCCGTCTCGCTCTGAGGCACAGCTGTGCAAGTTTTTAACATTTACTTTGGGAATATCCAGGCGAAAAATTTGCAGTTGGAATCCAAAGGAGCGTTGCCGTTTGGATCTGCACGTCCCTGTGGAGGCGGTGGGTGTGTGGTTTCTGCTCACAGGGTTCACGGCAGCAGTCACTGAAACGCTCAGAGAGAAACGGGCACCGCGACGCCTCACAGCTGAGCTGTGCATTGTCTCCTCACTGGAAACCTGACACACTGGCTTACCCAACTGGTTATCTCACCACTAATTACACCAATCAGTATATTCAAATGGAATTACTCTATGCTTTCATTCCATTTGAGTGCCACCGGTGTATTGGGAATGTCTGGGAGATCATTGTCTCGGGGTGTAAACTCTAACAAAATATCAAGGATTAAAGGGTTCTAACCCTTGCAATCTAATCCGTTAACAGAGTAAGTCAAATGCAGGTTTATACTCAAATTTTCTCCTGGATGCACCTGCAGCTTTGTGCTGTGTATTGGGCTGAAGCAGCCCTCCCTTGCCTGCTGCTGTATGAAAGCAACAGAACCAAAAGAGAAAGTGACTGACCACAACCCTTGCCCAAGAGCAAAGCTGGCAGCCAGCACTGAGCACCCTCGGTGCATAAACACAGGCTCATTATGTACATTTTAGGTATCAGGGATCTCGGCTGCTGCTTGCAATAGAACAGATAAAACTATACAGCTTTTGATTATGAAATTTTCGGTGTCCCTTGAAGCCTGTTCAAGTTTTTGCTCTACAGATAATTTTACATGTGGCATTACTTATTTCCTCAAATCAGCATCTCAGAAAACTGTACAGCCCAGGTTGAATGTTGCAGTACGCTGTAACACCTGCCAACATTAGAGGCGACTTTGGTCACCGGTCTTTGATAGTGACACATGTAACTGTTTCCTGTAACAGCGGGGCTTGCTCTGGTTTGCATCTGGATTTACTGCCGTGAAGTGTTTACAGGGGCCGGCTCTGCTGCCAGCTCAGCCCTGGCATTTACCGAGCACGGTATTTAGCAGAGCTCCTGGGGAAGGACTGCTGCCACCGGCAGGGAAACCACCATAGGATTGGAAAATCCAGATCTGAGGGGGGAATTTGGCCTCTGAAGTACACAGTTGTTTGACCACATTTATCAATTGACAACTGCAGGAGACGGCAGCTTTCTCCGGGACTCTCCCCATCAGTCAGGTCTCGTGAGCACGTGGATTAAATTATCAGTGGTCTACAGGCCTCAGTTTGCCATTAGGAACACGGACATATTGAACCCAGGATATTTTGAGATTTTACTAAGTGGGGTTCCTAGAAGGTTATGAACACATTCTACTCCAAGCGTGTTCACCATACATTCCAAACATTCCAGGCATGTTCGCACTGACACTGAATGTGCCCTAGCAAGGTGCAGGGGACACACGAGTCCCTGGCTCTCCAGCCATACAGAGGTAACGGCCACAAACGATACACGTGCTTCTTTCAAATCTGTAACGCTAGGTCTGTGGGACAAGGTTACTCACTAAAAATAGTGCTGTCTCGGGAGCAGATCCCACACAAGCCAAAACACGCCACGGCAGTGTTATCTGTGCAGCGAGACCAAAGGCGGCAGCCCACAGAAAGCAGCAGCGTAACTCGGCTTTAGGGCTTTTCTTGGCAGTCGCTCCAGCTCGGGTAGAGCAAAGGCGGCATGGGCCCCTTCGGGGCTCTGCAGGGCGCAGCGCTGGGCACAG
>JANHFX010023302.1:0-17758 GCA_027560015.1 Chloroceryle amazona | reverse complement strand
AAAGAAAGAAAGAAAGAAAGAAAGAAAGAAAGAAAGAAAGAAAGAAAGAAAGAAAGAAAGAAAGAAAGAGAGAGAGAGAACTGTAGGAAAGTATGGGAAGAATGAAGCAGTAGAGTCTAAAAGTGAACACCTGGGTCTTGCCTCATTTCATGCCATCAGTAAGGAAGCTCCAGGAGTGCTAACACACACCACAGTTCTACAGCTGCCTGGGGATATAGACACAGCAGCTCAAAAAAAACCAAACCCAAAACCAACAATAACAAACCATGTGTGCCTATGGGTTTAAACCCAAATGAACCATGGGACTGGCCTTGAGGGATACAGAATAAGGGTTGCTCTGTGCGTGGGTTTAGCAGAGGAGAGGAAAGCTGGTATCCACTTGCCTTTTAGCCATGTTTTCCCACTGGCTCGGTGCCTAGTTAAAAAGTGCTGGCAGTTCGGGTTGGCGCTTTAAGACAAGCTATCCCCTGTCTCTGGTTACTACCTTTTTGAACAGCCAGTGACCATATACGTGCTTCTAGGCTGCTGGCCCAGTAAAACAGCCTAACTGAATCACATTCTATAGAACCAAGTAATTCAGCTGGGAGCTGTTACCTTCCTGAGCAGTTCAGACTAGATTGCAAGCACTCATCTGACTGTATTCACACTGCCTTGTAGTCAGCTTCAGTTGCTTCAACTTCCCTGCCTCGTATTACCTGGTCTCACAATCCATCAAATTATATTCATCTGCTTCACTAGGGGATGAGAAAGAATTACATGATTCTGGATCCCTGATAAAAAAGTTACTCTCTAGATACAAAGACTGACTATAACACTGAATTGCCACAGCCTCTTTCATCCCCTGTGGTTTGAAAACTGTAGGTCAAATATTGCTCTTAGCTACACCCAGGCAATTCCAACCAATTTCAGTCACAGGCAGGACAAAAATCTGCATATGTAGGGCCTAATCTAACATCACCAAAATTTGTGTATGTATGTAAGTGGAGGGTATGGGGGTGGCATAGAGCAGCCACTCTCTGACAGTAATAGTACCTACCCAGTGGGGTGCAGGAGAGAGAAATGAAGAATCATTTTCCCAGTGGAAACTACAGGGAGAATTTTAAACAGGCAGAATGTAATTACCTGAAATGGAATCATACATTATACCCATCACACCATTCCACATAAAAATTTAAAGCATGATTTGCAAGTGAAGAAGCTGAGGTGAATTTCTGAGTTTCATTAATTTGGTTCCTCCTCTTTAGCACAGTGCTGACAATGAAAGGTAGATTCACCCACATGGAGAAGCGGTACTGCCTTCTTCATGACCTGATCTGGAGGGAGAATCTGGGAGGTGTGTTGTGCCTGTTTCTGAGAGGACCTCAGCTACAGATCTTCCACTATATTCTTTGTACTGCTTTCACCCAACACAGCTACATTATCTATACCTTACTGGATGCATATATGTTACTAAACCACAGTCCCTAGCTCACTCTATTACATGGCACCTGGATGCTTCAAAGTCCTTAAGGCTCTTACCTTTACAATTATTCCCTCCTGAGACACAGCCAACAATTTTAAGGGCAAGAAGTGAGGCTCAGAAAAAAAAAAAAAAAAAAAAGAGAGTAGGATTCATCTCACCTAACTTCAGAAGTCTGAAATGTAGATTTCTGCACCTAAGCTAAAAAACTAGGCTTTTTCTTAAGATTCATTAGGTAAAAATTGGTGCTTATGTGGCTGAACTGTCCTGAGTGTCTGGCTTAGGAGGGAGATGATAGATTCCCTGGAAATGCCTGCCTTCCTTCTTTGGCTATAAAGGATAATATCCCTGTTATTTAGACCTGTGCCATCTAAACAGAAAGCCACAGTGGCTTTATGTAATTCATACACCGATGTCTTAGCTAGAGAACCATGACCCCATTCCTGAAACAATTATTAAAAATTCTTCAAAAATATAGTCCTGCCAAGAAAATTGCCTTCAGCTCTTCACAGATGTTATGTCCCATGAGTGAATAGCTAGTTTTGTGTCAGCTCCCACCATATTTAAAAAAAAAAAAGAAAGAAAAAAAGAAAATAAAGGCCCTGCAGTGTGCTGCTGAGGCAGAGATGCCTCCAACGCTTCAGTAGACTGTTTGCATATTAAAAAGATAAATCTCAATCACAGTGACTTCCCATCTGACTAAACAGGGGAACGGAGCTAGACTGATGAGTGCCTATGAACTTGTGGGTCACTCTGCTGCTACTTATCATCATATGACAGATGAAAGGAATTTATTTTTCTTACAATACATATCTAATTATTAAATAAACAAACACAAAGCACCCAAACCTAGGTATTAGTAGACTGGTGCACCAGTGACTAAAGAAGGAAAATTGACTACACACAACTTCGCAAGAGAGAAGTAAAAGCTTAGGGAGGACCTAACCTTCCTAAAACCTACAAGAAAGTAATGAAGACAGCACCAGCATTATCTGAGGAACAGGATAGCACAACAAAAAAGATTGTCATAAATTGAATCAGAAGAGGTTCAGGCCATATTATGGAAGGAAACTTTTTCACAGTGAGGACATTCAAGCACTGCTGTGGTCTCCATCCTTGTAATTTTTCCAAGTCCTGACTGGATAAAGCTCTGATGTAGATGGTCTGACTTCACAGATGATTCCATTTTGAGCAGGATGTTGGTCTAGAGACCTCCTGAGTTCCCTTCCAAGGTACATTATTCTGTGATCATATGATAAAGACATGGACTGTGGACCACTTCCCACCCCCTAACAAGGCATTCAGAGAGCAAATAAACTTGGTCCTTATTGAAGCTTCATATGGAGTAAATTGAGATCTACCACAGCAGTCAGTAACCAGTCATTCTCAGTCTACTGTGTGATATGTGCAACAAAGACAGAAGAGATTAGAAATTCAGCATTGTGTTTCACAATCTCTAGCTCCATAGGCAGTCTTAAAGTTTAATCAGAATAATGAAAACTAGCTTGAGAAATCTTTGCAGCACATGAAAGACCAAAGAAGTGGCTGGTGTGATGACAGAGGTAGTGGTTGTGACTTCTGGCCCTGGTGCCTCAAACTGCAGACAGCACAGCATGCAGAGAGATCTGTACTTAACTCTCCATAGAGAAAGTGAACAGTAGGGATATCTGTGTTCTCCAAGACAGCTTAATCAACTTTACAAACTGATTTCAAGACATGAACTTTACTTTCCCTGTATGGAACAATGCCCTACCTTCTAGTATAGCTGGGGGGAGGAAGAGGTACTGAATTCCCTGAACAGACAGAATTTTAATCCTTTTGGACCTACCTTGGTAATGTGAGCTCAAAAAAACACCCAAGGTTTCCTACAGGTGTTTCTAACTCCCTGTGGTTCCTGAATAGAAGGAAGTAATATTTTTCTTTTGTCTATCACTTCGTTTTCATGGCAAATTACAGGAACCACTTGGCTGAAAAAGTGAAACAAGCTATATCAGCATTTGATACAGAGCTGGATTACTCAACCACGGTGTCACCGAGCCTGAGTCCCTCTGGTCTTTCACTCTTCCCAAGTCGGATTAGACACAGACATACCTCTTTCAGACCTGAAAAACAGCTGCAAAAAGCCTTGAAACCATTGTGCTCTAGAGACGGCTTTGCATTTCTACTCCTTCCTGTTTCCTTAAGGCTTTTTAAATTGAGGCTTAAATCACTTAGGTGGCCAGCAGGACCTCTGCAGAAAATGCAGAAAAGACATTCACACCTCATGGATTTGGGGTTTTGTTTGTTTGTTTTTGTTTGATCGTTTGTGGTTTTTTTTGTTTGTTTGTTTGATTCTCAGTTTGGGGGTTTGTTTGTTTTTGTTTATTTGTTTGGAGTTTGTTTTCTTTTTTTGCTTAGTATAGTGGGGAACAAAAAATCTCACACATTGTACTCGTTCTCAAGTTATGCCTCTCAGCTTGTGAGAGGAGGAAAACTCCTCTA
This sequence comes from Chloroceryle amazona, assembly GCA_027560015.1. Taxonomy (NCBI): domain Eukaryota; kingdom Metazoa; phylum Chordata; class Aves; order Coraciiformes; family Cerylidae; genus Chloroceryle; species Chloroceryle amazona. Next base: position 13,818 of record JANHFX010023302.1, on the reverse strand, counting down.
GCAAAGAAAACTGCAAAGCTGAAGGACAAACTATAAAGCCACTGAAATGGAAAATTAGAAAACAGTATAAATAGGCTCTTTGGAGGAAAATAGGTCTTCCCTGCTGTAGTGAGCATGAATAAACAATAAAAGATCATGTCAGTAAGGAAAACACTTGCTAGAGAAGGTCTCTCCATTCGCAAAACTTTCACTGGGAGGAATTGGTGCACAAGAAGAGAATTAACCTTGCTAGGCTCTTTGGATTTGTTAATGTCCTGTGGGATTTATCACCACTTTTTTTTTTTTTATTATTGTTACAAAAATAATGGATAAAACATTTTGTCTAATTATGAATATTTGATCCTGACAGGTGTAGAGGTAGAGAAGGTGATTTTACTTTTTCAAGACCACATAAAAAGACTTGGAAGAGCAGGAGCTCTGTTTTGTTAATTTCTGTTAAAAATGCGGGATTTCAACCAAATCTGAAAATATGTCAGTTCTTCTAAACTATGTTTCTTAGAAGCACCTTAAATTCTTAAATTATTCAACTTCAGATAAATGATCTTCCCATCTCAGAAGAGATTGGAGAGTTCATACTTAAGCAATGCCCAGCTGAACCAGATCAGAATCAAAAAAAGTTTAGCATCTGTCAAAACAGTGGCTTATAAATAAGCCTATAGGCTATGACTTATAAGCAACTCAGATTCAAGCTCCCAAAATGGTGCATGGTGGTGAAGACTAATGAGTAGTGTGGTTTGAGCCCCTGTTACTGAAGTAAAATAATGGAACAATGCCATTTTTAAAAAATCGGATGTGATTCTCTTATTCAGGCTCATTTCCTTGCATATCTCTGGACATTTATTCATTGTAGATGTCCTTAGCTGGGCAAGGCATTATTTCATTAATTTAAGATTTTAGCTACATTAGTGACTTTCATTCTTCAAAATGCCCCTGTTTCTAGTGAAGTCTAATGATATACTCAGGATTGATTCTCTTTTACTTTCTAAAGGAGATATAAATACTTTTGCCACTCTTTCCCATCAGCTTCTACCCCCTCAGTAAAATACAGAGAGAATTAGACATAATGCTCTTGCCAAGTTTTAAGTTTAAAAAGAAACAATGGTCGCTGGTGGTTACAAAAAAGATTGACATTTTCTTTTTATGCCATCTGCAAACTATGCTAGCATAGGCTCCTACTTGCTTTATCTATCCCTAAAACTTATCCCCCTTCCCCTTTTTTTTAAATAAAAGTCTGGGGTTCCTGTATCTGACAGCTCCATTTAGCAGTGATAGATACAGTTTACTCAATCTGAAATACCATCAGCTGAGGGTGAATAGTGTTAATTGACTACAAATGCTGCAAGAGAAACACTTCTGGGTTCTTTAGAAGCCTTGAGTGGATGAACATGTCACAGGTTAGCTTTCATAGAACAGGCTTCCTCATCACCATCATTTCTATCATTGTCTGAATTTCTTCAACAGGAAGAAAGAAAAAAAGAAAAAAAACAACATGTGGAATATAAGATATTTCAGAGGATAATAATGAAAAATACAGCTTGTGAGACAGAGCATGAGGTCAAGCTTAAGGCTATAATGAAAAGAGGCAATTTTCTCTGTTCATTATTTCTTTTCATGAAGAGGCTTTATTCTCAATTCCCATTTTTGTATTTATTTTTTTCTCTACTTAGAAAGATTTTTAGTACTGAAAATGAAAATGCAAAACTTCATAATCCACAGCATTTTTTGGATCAGTGTAATGGCCTTTGACACTGATTTTTTCAGGACTGAAATAGTTTGACTATTTCCCTAGCTGTTAACTTGCCTCCCTACCCTCCTCTTGGATCCCCACCCATCCCTTTCCTCTCTTTTCTTAGGGAGAAAACTTTCCTCTGAGAACTTACTATATTACTATCTTGCCTCATTTGTCTTCTAACCTTTCAAGATATTGGCTCAATAGTCAGCAAAAATGAAGTACAAGACAATTAAATGAAGTTGTAACCACACTACAGCTGGAAAAGTTATGGTTGTTCTCATGCAAGCATATGAGCTCACTTTAAGTGAGCCAGACTGATTTATAGTTACAGAAAGAACAGGAAAAAGCTGGCCAGTTTTCCTTTCCACCCTATGAGTAGTCTAAAGTAGCTGTAATACTTACCTGATTGGAAAAAGAAGGACATGGGATTTTACGTAGATGTGGGTCTGACAAAGATGATGGATGCCTGGAAATCCTGGATCAACAATGACTGCATATTCAGGTTGATCAGCAAAGTCAGCATAAAATATGTGCTGCTCCTAAACTCCATGAAGCCCCATAGGTGGATGGTTTCAATGGTATAGTAGCCTCATCCTGATACACTTGGAAGAACTGAATTACTGACTGAATTACTACATTGCTTTCAGCCACAAAGCATGGGCCTCTCACATACATTAGCAGCCCTAGGATGCAGGTTCAGCTCACCATGCAGGTAAGAACACAACTTTTGGGAAAACTTTGGAATTTCTTTTCACACTCTAGCTGGGATCAGATGTGAGAGCTTGTTCAAAGTTAGACACTACTGACTTTGGTATTATACACCCATTCCTGAACACAGCAGCTTGGACTGTAAATGACATGGCTAAGAACTTGACAAAACCAGCAGAGTAACGTATATTTTTGCTTTGCAGGAAACAATGGGAATTCAAAGGCAAAAGAACTATCTTGGTGGTTATGTTTCATTCCTTAGATCCTTTGTGTAAGGAGAGAGAACTGCTTATTAAATCTGTATATTTATTTATTGATAAAGCAAATTATTCTAGCCTGAAATTGCTTCAGAGAAGTACAACTTAACAGATACATTATTTCCTTTGATGTGATCATAATTTTGCTTTACATATTTATCAGAGTTACTTTCCTTGCGTTGAAGTTCAGTATCCTTCTTTCCCTTCCACTGCACTCTACTAGATACCACAACAGCCTCAACTACCTCTGACATACATCTAGCACATTGTTGCTAGGGCAAGCTGCTAGGGTAGCATACTTGCTGCTAAATATTAGAAGAGACTGAAATGCTGGGTTAGGATTTTTTTCTCTAATTAAGTGGGCTAGTTTCCCTCGGTTTCCACGTAGCCTGTCCCTTATAGAGGTCAAGAAGAAAAACTGCGGTCCTCTTGCCTTTGGGAGGGCTTGGACACGGCTGCCATGAGGAGAGCTGTGCATCATTATGGATGTTTCTTTCTCATGCTCCAAGGCTTTAGAGTGGAAGTGTTAATTAATGGAAATTTAGATGTCACAGTCCTCCTCCTGCCTTTCGTTTGGTAGGAGAGCACTGATCCTGTGATACACCTAAACACTAAACAAAATGGAGACAAGGAAGAAAGAAATCCCAATCTATGTAATTTTGACTTAATTGCAGGTTTTTCCAAGCATTTATACATTGTTGCCTTCTCAGTGGATGAATCCATGCACATTTATTCAGACAACACAGAGGTTTCTGTCCAAGTATTAATGCTTAACCAACAGTTTATCATGAAGGAGTTCTCTATGCAGTGAGAACATGGTTCAGATGCTGCCTCCATTACACTGTTGTCACTCTAAAAGTGTACATCTCTGTAACCTAGCTCAGGCTGTAGCCCATCATCTGAATTCAAAGAAAGACACATAGAGATGTGCATGTACAAATTAGTAAGTGATCCAGATGTGCCTTGGGGAATTTAATCTAAATCTTATGCATTGTATAACTGAGATGGGAAGCAGATGCCTAATAATAGTTCTGTATTTTAATACCATCTGGTCAGACTGAATCCCCGTAACAAACCATGTCTGCCTACATGTCATGCATTTCTGCAGTTTCAGCCTTTCTGAGGCTTCTTCTCCAGGTTGAAAGAATAAATCCCTGTCATGTTCACCCAAAGCAGAGCATTAGGCCATCAGCCATCTGTTGTTTATTTGTGAGATTATCTTATCCCTGCTGAGCCTCAGCATCCTGGCACACGGCTTAACTCAACCACATACCACTTCTCTCTCTTCTTATAGCAAGACATTAATGATGTCCTGTTCAATCAAATCAGCCCAAACACCTAAAAGAAGGTGAACCTCAAATATGCTTTTACTACACAGACTAAGCAAGACATTTTATTTCACTCAGACTAGAACAATTGATTATCTTTAAAATATCCTTACTGAGGTCTGTGAAAGGAACTATCCCCTCAGTTTTCAAAACAGAAGACAGGCTCTTTCTTTTTCTGCACAAACACACAGTACTGCAAACTGTTTAGAAGTGTGTTTTCCTTTTTCCTTCTAATGAGACTATTTCTGACAGAGGGCTTGATCACAATACTTAGCCATTACCTATTTTGAAGAGGGTAAGCAGCTGTACAGATCAAGGGATTATTGAGGTCTGTAGGTATTCATAATATACACTGGAAAGTAAATGCTATCAAGATCTGGCTTTGAACATACTTTGTATCTAACACACACAGCTGGTCAGCTAAACACAACCGTTAACAACATCCTGTCTAATAATGGAGAATCTGATGGACCTACCTTTGGAGAAGATGGGGGACCCTAGCAACTCAAGCAGTTAGCTGGACAAGGTAGTATGCTCCTTGGTTTCTTTTGAGTCATTTAATGACAAGAGTTTCAATAGCACTAGATTAGTTTGATAACAATGAGGAAGCAGCTAGAAGTTTTTACAGGTGTCTCTTTATAAAGCCCTAGTTTTTACAGGTGTCTTTATAAAGCCCTAGAAAATATTCAATGACAGGTTATTTCAGATTTTATTTTCATTACTCCCAAACACTTCTTTGCTTATATTGCTGTTTGTGGAAAGGACTTCTCCCTGATGTGCACAGACCAGTTGCTCCAGTCAGGCCCACAGAGGTCAGTACAGTGGGGCTCATTTATAGCACACCAGACTGCTGCTTTGAGTGGTTAAGGAAAATCGTCAGTACCAATAGTTTTCCCGTGCCAAATAGCTTCTACTACTACAAAACACTAACCATCCACCAGTAAAAGACTCCACTTGCTCTCCACAACACTCATTACAAGGTCTAACTTGTCAGGCTTAGACTTGTTCTCCACCGAAACTGCCTACCTATATTTAGATTTTCCATAAAAGCTCTTTGAGGAATGGATCCCTTTCTTGTGTGCACTGTGAACCCTCCAGGATTCTTTGTAAAAGAAGTACAAAGCAGCATTTTCAATCACACATAGTCACTCATCACATGTTTAACTTTGGCTGGAGTGAAGCTTTTCTTGATGATCATCAGATAGTTCACAGACATCTCCTCTGTGACTATGGCTGTTGCTCCTACCTTAGAGCAGTCTGTTTTGCAGTGCTACCCTGGTAAACTTTCCTCATGCACCTTACTGATGTTAGCAGGAGAATGGGGCTGTCCTGGAGAAATGACAGGCTGTATGATCAGCTATGTTTTTTACAAAGAGCAAAGGTGGAGCTCGAGGACAGGAAAAGAGCCCATATCCATTCTCTATCTGAAAACACCTAATGAATTTTGAAGCTAGCATCTCCCTTACTTGTAGAAATAGAGCAGGGAACAAGTGGCTGAATCAAACTCCATGGTTAACCCATGAATTACAACACAGCAGTCATCATAAGCCCTGAAGCTCGGTGCCTGCTGCTCAGTAGCTCATAGGGTTGTCTTCTCTGCAATTTCCTGTTACACAGATAACATGTCCAGTTCAATGGGACAAATTTGGAATGTTGGACAATGAAAATGAATTTGAACCTATCATCTATCCTCAATAGCTACTATTCAAGAAGCAAACTCAATATTGATCCCTAGAAAGAACACTGGTGCTCTTGAGTAGAAAAACCTCAGTGACACAGCTTATTTTTCTCAAAAACCTCAAGCCAATCTCACCCACTCCCCCTTGCCTTTTGCTGCCCTGTATTCTAATACTGCTGGAAAATGAGTACTGAAGGTTTTCGTATCTTTTTCACCAGGGGACAAGATAAGTCAGGAGTAGTTCTGACACACTGCCAGGAGTGACCATGTGGCATGCTCCTTGCTTGGGAGCACAGCATTCATGTGTTGTGTTGTGATGACAGTGTTTTAATGTTCTGATACTGCAAATTGATCTGCTCTCCTCACACATGTTTTCACCTTTGCTGCCTGGTAAAAATGGATAGGTGTCTCTCAAAGTGCTGAGAAAAGCAAGGAATAGAAAGGAAAGGTGCTTTCCTGAGGCTAGAGAGAGATGAGGATGAGTAACTACAACAAACCCCAACAAAGTCAAACAGCAGCTCTGTAGAAGACTGCTGAGCACGAGTATATTCAGTATATAGGGAAAGTTGATTTCATGAGGTAAGTCACAGCAAACTGAAAACAATATATACCATGGGTCAAGGTTATTTTAATTTTGTGTTCAATTGGCCAACGACTTTTGGCTTATTTGTTGTTAGATTTTATCTGAGAATGGTTAATAATAAATCCATTAATGAAAGTGTCTGGGGAAATTTTGTAAGTCAAGCAGCAATAAATAAAAAGATTTTTTTTTATGACCTAATGTTACTGTTTCACATCTAAGAAAGAACACAACTGAGAAAATATGGTTTATGTTGAAATAACACCTGAGGCAAAAACTGTGAAAACAGAAATCACCTCTAAACTAAATGTTTCTTGTACAGTTCTTTGGACTATGTGAAGCATGAAGGTTTTCTAATTCACAAATATCACAGCAATTTTCCTTTGTAACTGCATTGTTTTTTGGGTGTGTGGGTTGTTTGTTTTCTTTTTGTTTGTTTGTTTAGTTTTGGGTTTTTTTGGTTGTTTGGGTTTTTTTGGTTGTTTCTTTTGTTGTTTTTGGTTGTTTGTTTCTTGTTTTTAAGAAAACTGTGATTTAAGGATTATGATACTGGATTCAGGTTAACACAGCAAGAATGCATCTCTTGCATTTCTTTGCAAATTTAGCTGAGTATGTTGTTGAAATTATACCACTTCCTCTTTTATTTTTTTTTAAGAAAACCATGTATTACACACAAAGATAATTTTGTTGCATATTGAATACACAAACTAATTCTGAGTGGTTTTTAGACCTCTCAGTCATATTGCCTCCTTAGCTATCCATATGTATACCAGACTTTTGGAGCTTTGCTGTTTTTTCAAGAATGTTAGGGTACATACTATTAATTATAGCAGTGCTCGCCTACATTAGAGTCCAAAGCTTTGATGTTAAAATGTTAGTTAACTTGCTTGAAATTTTCAACATAATTAAATTGTACTGACATGAAACTCTAGTTGGTTTTGTAGGCTCTAATTCTCTGAATTTCAGAAACAAGTCAGCAATAATTTATATTAAGATATCAGTCTAGACCAACCTTCCAGCAGTCGGAGCAATTTCAGATTTGCAGCATGTTAACTGGGATTCTAAGATGGATTATTGTTTGAGTTAAATATTAAGGCAACTTTCCATCTTTGCTTTGACTTTAGATGAAAAAGATAAGATAGACCATCAGGTAAGAGAATATTTTCAGATAGAAGAGGGAACTTGGAGGAAAAAAGAGAGAAAAATAAAAATAAATAAAAAAAAAGGGATAACAAATGTCAGTCAAGATGAATGGTTGTCTTGTGTAATAGACTCTCATTTACTTTTAAAACCTTGAAAAAGCTATCAATCACCTATACCACAGATATTTGTAGAAGCATTTGTGAATGTGGTTGAAATACTGCTATTCATCGAGGAAGACACTGCTGACCATAAACTGTCATTGAAGTTAATAATAATACTAATAAATCTGAACAGCTTCTTTCATTCTCAAGCCCTTTGATCTTATCAAATGCATAAAGCTTGTAAACTGTGTAAGCCTCCTGGGAATAAATGAATGAAAACCCATATTCTGTTGTAAATTGCACTACAGATGCAGCCCAAAGCCAGAAGGCTGGAGCTACGTGAGCCATTCTTCCATCATTCAGTTTAACAATCCCTAGTAATTGTTATGGAACAGTTATTAGAAAGAGAGAGTCTTGGCATAGATTACTGTTAAATGTAAGTTTTGTCTAAAAAGATGTCAAGCGTATTTACAAAGCACCTGGTCCCCAGGTGTGCACCTCATCTTTTGAAAATAAATCTGAGTAAATGTTCATGAAGGGAACCCCGGTTTGTTCAGAGAGTTTGCCTACATCGGATATCTGTAAATCAGGACTGCGGAAGACAAAAAGTTTCCTTATATGGTGTAGGCACAACCATATAAGCCACAATAGCAGCATATTTTGGAGGATTTATTTGCCTTCTTTTAATTACAAGGATTTTTTTTTTTTCCTCTAAAATTCAGCACATTGTCTGAAGTTCTATCGTCCTCAGGCTTCTTCTCTTTTAGACATGTACACAGATAAGCAGAATGCATCTCCAGATTGTTTATGTGGTTGAATATGCCAAGGAAAATATATTTTCTGAACAAAAAAACCTAACTGCTATGTTGCTATGTAATAATCTTGCCAATAGTCTAACCATCAATAAAGCATAATTTCCATTGGGAATAGAATAAACCAGAAAGCAACAAACAAATATCCAGATCCACAATTCATTCAAAAATACTACAAGTCACCTCTGTTATTGTCAGCAACTTGTTCATTTTTCACATATTTTTTTTCAGTCCTAATGAAAGTTTCATCAATGTTAACAGAAGCTAAGTATTTATTAATGTTTACCTCTCATTGTCCCCATTTTAAGTGATCCAAGAGAGGAAATCAGGTCACCGTTTGCACAAAGAAAGCATTACAAATACCTGAAGGGACCTTAGAAAAAACAGAAACTGAAAGTTGCTTCTTCACATTTTTTCAAGGAACATGTCTGGGGAGATAACGTCTTCAAAGACTGTCAAGATTTTATGGTGAACATGACAATGATGAAATTTAGACTGTGAATTAGGACACTCTAAGAGACCCTGTCTACCATGTTAAAACACAAAACTCTGCAGCCCTTATGCTACATGCTTCATAGAGCTAAATGTCACCTAGACGAATATGGGAGGGGAAGCCTAAATTTACAGGACATATGTCTCCAAATGTGTATATGAATGAAATAGTTGATCATAATATGTTTTGGAGGAAAGCTCCCATAGGTTAATATTTATTATTAATAACCTCTAATATTCTAGTTTTTCACCTCTCTCTTCTACACAGTCTCATGTTCTAGCATTAAAATTCCAGAGCTATACTGCTCTCTCTCAATTCTGTACACCAGAGTAGGATGCTATGCTCTGTATAAGCTATTTATATTAAGAGCCAATAAAGGTCCCCTTTTGTTTCATACTCTGGGCTCCTGACTGGGGTGCAGCCAAACCCTCAGAAAAGGAGACTGTGCTTAGTTTATCTCAGCCTACTGTAAAGCAAAGTGAACAAACAACACACACCCTCACAGCTGGATGCCTATCTAGACCCCTGACTTCCCAAATAATGCTGTGGAAACAATGCATTAAAAATAAGGAGACCTTATTGCGCAATGCTGTGTTCTGCAAACAGCAGATAGAAATTGTGCCACAGTTGTAATGGACATCCAGAACTTTCATGAAGTCAGTGACTGAAGAATATGAAAGAAACTACCTCAAAACTAAGGAATTTTAGAGAGGATGTTACTAATATTTACAAATATCTGAAGGGTGGGTGTCAAGTAGAAGGGGCCAGTCTCTTCTCAGTGGTGTCCTGTGTGGGGATGAGGGGCAACAGACACAAACTGGAATGCAGGAAGTTTCACCTTAACATGAGGAAAAACTTCTTTTCTGTGAGGGTGATAGAGCACTGGAACAGGCTGCCCGTAGAGGTTGGGGAGTCTCCTTCTCTAGAGACTTTCAAAACCTGCCTGGATATGTTCCTGTGTGGCCTGCTCAGGGTGATCCACAAAATCGGTATGTAATTTGTTTTTAAAATTCATACCTGTCTGTTTAACAGCAAGATATTAGTCTTTCAGAGCTCCGAGTAGAAAGTGTTGATTCAATCAAGAGAATGCAATATGAACAAGTGGGAAAGGACATGAGAAGAAATTAATTGAATTCATTAATAATAAAAAAGTGATGCTTGGCCTAGTGAGAAGCATTGTAGACACAGCACGGTGGACACAATCCAATCAAGTAGTTGTTGCATGTGTGTTTTCTCGCTGTTAAAGAAAAAGAGCAATAAGGGTAAAGGGGGATTTGGAAAAGGCTTTTTTCTTCATGACGCAAAATATTAGGAATAGAGAAAAGCCTCCTTATGAATTCCTGAACTATGTAGTTCCTCCCCCTACCTCATCTTGTCACTCTTTGCCTTCCTCAGCCTTTCTTTTGAGCTCTGAGCATGTTTCCCAGCCTATTTCTGTCTATCACTGTTGTCAGAACAGCAGCTGCACTGAAGTGTCCATGGAATTATTTTATGCTGAAAAAGCCCCAGCTTAATGTATCCTGTAATCTGCAGGAACACTAATGGCAATGAAACATTGCCCTGTTGTACACTTGTCTGCTATTCCTCCTCCTAAAGCAGGTGGTTTGGTGGAATACTGCAGAGCTTGCTGCCTTGATATGCTGGTACAGTGAAAACTGACAGACCCCTCAGTCTTCCCCTCAGTTGAAAAGAATGTCAGTTTGGATGGGTTTTCAAATTTTGGCTCTGGGATGCATGGCAATTAATCTGCAAGTCTATCTTCTAGCACCTTTTCTGGTTAAGGGATTTATTGAAGAATGGTGACATAGCGCAACTAGGGATAAACTGAGACAAATGAGCATGTTATAGTGATAAGACATCTGCCAAATGCACATAATAGGTGAGCTAATGGTATTGCTGGACATATGTTTTCTCCAAATAGCAGACTTAGAGATGTTCTCCCTCTGACTACATACCTGTGGTCCACCTTACTGGGATGTCCATGGTGAAAACAGTGTCCCAAAAAAACCCATTACTACAGAAGAAGGAAGTAGGCTGGGGCATGCCTAGTTTTAGGAGCACACTGCCTAGAGAGTTTAACTGCACTTAGTGAGACAAGGACTCCACTGAGGAGCAGAGTTGGGGAAGGGGAAGAATTAATGACTGACTTTAGTTTCAGGTAAAATTAAGTATAACCTTTCCTGAATTATTTCTGGCTGTAAACTCCCTCCAGCAATCTTTTTCCTGCTGCTGCCCCTGGTACAATTGCTAATTTGTCTTTTATTTTTTAAAATGTAAATCATAAACAATGAATTGATAAACATCTCAGACCTGGCTTCTTTTAGCCCTGCTAACAAAGCATTCAAAAATCATGCAACAGAAAGTCTTGACTGCCCCCCTCAGACCTCCCTTCATTTCTCAGTGACTCATTATCAAGTCTGAGTGTAGGGATGGAGGTTTCCTCCCTCAGTGTTGTATCATTACAAGAAATGTGTCCTGGGCAATTTTGAGTCTTCCACCCTAGACAGTTTCAGGGAAAATACCAAGCCTATCAAACAGTAGCAATGAGGTTGAACAAGAGCCCAAAGGTCTAATTCTTGCTGACATACTAAACCAGATTGACTCAACTCAAAAATACAGTACATGGTTTGAGAAGCTGTGTTCCAGGCTGAAATCTGGAATGTCAAAGTCTGAGCCCAGGAGAAAAAAAAAGTTATCCACCCTTGAAAAAAAAAATCAAAGATTGGTGTTTCTATTCTGAATGAATGGGAAACAAGTTAATCTAAATTTAATGAGTCTTGACTGGTTTGTGGGGGTTTCTTGTTTGGTTGTGGTTTTTTTTGTGGGTTTTAATTGTTTGTTTGTTTTTAATGCAATAATAATAAAAGTCATTAACTGATTTGGTTAAAATGATACAGCTATATTAAAAAGCATTGTAAGGGTAAATGATTTCTGAGGATAGGCATCCACAAAAACTACATTTAATTTCTCCAGTCAGTGAAAAAGTCACAGGAGCAAAACTAGAAAACAATTTTCAGTAAATTTGGTTTCAGAGATTAAATGGGATTTATAGACTGACTAGACTTCGTGGCTAGACTCTCTGCAGTATTCCACTGTACAAAGAAAATAGGGGAAAATACAACAGATCATAAAATATGCTTACAGGTAGATTAAAAGTTTAAAACACATCAGCAAGTGTAATTTTAGGGAAAATGGGATGATGTCATGGAGTTGGTGTAAATTCAAATGTAGTTAAATCTATAATTAACAGAAGTAAATTTATTATAATATTGAGGAATAAGAGACCACAGAGCAGTATCTCACAGAAAAGGATGATGGCAATCATTTTCACATGACTCAGTTGACACTGCACTGGATACAAAGCTGGAGAAGACAATTACTGGAATGATGGATAAGGCCATAAGAAAATATTATGAACATGTACCTATGCAGAAGAGAGGCTAGAGTAAACTCTACCCCATGTTTCTGCTCTCAGTCCTGTTGGTTCCTGTGCAAGAAAATTCCTCCCAAGAAAAAAATATCAGCTCTCTTTCCTAATATCAGAGGGTGGCAACATATCAACCACAGCCACTTTTCCCATATTCCAATTTCTCTAATGAGCTCTGAAAAAAAAACCAAATCATTCGAACATTTGGTTGGGAAAGAAGAGATATGATTTAACCTCAGAAAATGACACCACACGTTACTACTAACCACAAGAGTGCTGATCATAGGCATTAGAATTCATGTTGCTCTTTTTCTAAAGAGGCATTTACAGGCATTGTGCTAGCAGCTGAAGGACGATCATTAGCAGCTTCTGCAACATGATTCACAGTCTTTTTCTTTTTTTTTTTTTTTTTTTTTGTCAGCCTGCTGGTAACCATGCAAATGTCGGAACCAGCAGAACGAAATCTGTATAAAGACAATGGAGATGTTGGTCCACCTTCCCCACACACAGTGCCAGGGCCCTATCACTACTCTTAGTGAAGTTACGTTATACAGCCCAAAGTAAAAAAAATACTCTCCATTTCAGGTCATTCATGAATTCTTAGTACTGCTCCACATCAACCTATAGGATTTTCAGTCATCAGTAAATCCTTAAAAAATCAACCTAACAACATAAGTATCTGGAGAAATGAAATTCAGTCACTTGGTTTAAACAGTGAACAAAATGAACAAGTGTAAGCCTTTCTACACCACCTTTTTCCTTTTGGGAAAAGACAGCCCAAATTCTCCAAAGGAAAAAAAAAAACCAACAACAAAGGAATGAAAAAAAGAAGAAAGAATAAGAGTCAGTCCTGTTAGATACTCTCATTTCCTTTCCCCTATCTCTCTTTTTGCAACCAAACTCACAGTTCGATGGAAGTCTGTAGTATTATTAACTTCATTACAGTGGTGCCAATGACCTGGATGATGACACAGAATGCACTGTCAGCAAGTTTGCTGATGATACCAAGCTGGGTGGAGTGTCTGACACACCAGAGGCTGTGCTGCCATCCAGCGAGATCTGAACAGGCTGGAGGGTTGGGCAGGAAGAAATTTGATGAAATTCAACAAGGACAACTGTAGAGTCTTGCACCTGGGAAAGAACAACCCTGGGTATCAGTATAGGCTGGGGACCGACCTGTTGGAAGGCAGTGAAGGGGAAAAGGATCTGGGAGTCCTAGTTGACAGGAGGCTGACCATGAGCCATCAATGTGCTCTTGTGGCCAAGAGGGCCAATGTCATTCTGGGATGTATCAGAAGGGGGGTGGCCAGTAGGTCGACAGAGGTTCTCCTGCCCCTCTACTCTGCCTTGGTAAGGCCACATCTGGAGTATTGTGTCCAGTTCTGGGCCCCTCAGTTCAAGAAGGACATAGAACTGCTTGAGAGAGTCCAGCGCAGGGCCACAGAGATGATTAAGGGAATGGAACGTCTCTCTTATGAGGATTGAGGGAGCTGGGGCTTTTTAGCCTGGAGAAAAGAAGACTGAGGGGTGATTTGATCAGTGTTTATAAATATATAAAG
>JANHFX010023301.1:0-22304 GCA_027560015.1 Chloroceryle amazona | reverse complement strand
AAAAAAAAACAAAAAAAAAAAAAAAAAAAAAAAAAAAAAAAAAAAAAAAAAAAAAAAAAAAAAAAAAAAAAAAAAAAGAAGAAAACAGGACATTATGGACAGAACATCCATGTGGCCCATGCTTGTGTGATGACCTCACATCTACACGTCTCTCCACAGTGGCAGAGCTATGATGGTAATTAGGTGCTTTCTAGAGGCCCAAGTGGAGAGACAGGTAGAGCAATTTAGCTTTGCTACATCTAGGGAAAGGCAAACACTGTCTCCTTCAAGCAGGTTCCTCAACAGGATGGTTCTGAAAAGCCTATGGACATTGCTCAATAAAGATTGTGGTGGTTTTCCAGAGAAGAAAGCGTACAAGTAAGCTGGGCTCTGCTAAGTCAGGCCCAGTGAGCCCTGTTAGCAGACATCCCTCAAAGGTTTGCATAAGTAGGAACAACTTTTGCCATCATCTTGGACTTGTAGGAATTGACCTGGGTACTTCCATATCTTTGAGTGATAGCTGTAAAATGTAGATTCTGGAAATTTTTATAGCAGATGATAATCTCCCTTTCCTAAAAACCCCTGAAGCCAAAGGAGAGAGAGAGTCCTCCATTGTCACAAATAAGACATGGGACCGTAAATAAGAGGACTTGCAGCTGAAGTGTTTATGAATTGAGCACGTATTTACTGTCTCAGAGACGTGTCTTTCTTTGGGAATTATCAGGAAAGGATTACATGGCAATAGGGAGGGATGAATGGGTGGGTCTGGGTGAGGGCAGGTGTGTGCCCATGCAAGCGTGTTTTCAAGTGAACTTCAGAAGCATCAGTACAAAAACATATGCACTCAGCATGGTGGGAATAAAAGGTTATTTAAGTTCTTCCATTTAAAAATATAATTATTCAGTTATTTTAGCATGTTTAAGACGTTTAAACCCTCATTAATATCCTTTAAATCTGCCTTTCACACACACTGCAAAGCCTTTCAACGAAGGACTCATTTTAATGGACTTAGAGGTAATCTTGTTTTTTAGCAAATAAAATAAAGGTTTCACTAATTAAAAATGTTACAATATTTAGACAGGTCTTTACTTTCCACTGCTTTAATTAAAAGGCATCTTGGGGAAAGGTTTTGAGAGCTGGATCCAAGTTTTATTTAATAATCCTAATACTGAGGCCAAAAGGGAACAAGCTGTTCTTGAAAGAATTTTGCCAGGAGATGTAGAGACTGTGAAAGGCTTGGCTTAGCCATAAGCCACTATTTTAGGTGGTCGGATCCGAGCAAACCCTTCACGAGAACAACGAGGGGGTACATGAAGCAGAGACAGCATTGTTCCATCCCTGTTGCCATGGAGAGAAGGGTTAAAATAGTCATGCTTTTGAGTTCAGGAACAAGGAACACACTTCTTAGGTCTCTGGAGAGCAACCACAGCAATGGCAATCCCAGCCCCATGTCATTGGAAAGCACCACATCTAGATGGGTTTTTTTGAACACTTCCAGGGATGGTGATTCCACCACTTCCAGGGGCAGCCTGCTCCAATGCCTCACCACTCTCTCAGTAAAGTTTCTTCTAATATCCAACCTAAACTATCCCTGGTGCAACTTAAGCCCATTTCCTCTTGTCCCATCAGCTATCTGTTGTCTCTGCAGAATATTACCTGGCACAACAGTGGCACCCCTTCAGGCTGGCCTCGCAGCGTGCCAGCAGAGGGGTGCAAGTGCTTGCTTTCTATACTCATCAGACAGCCCAGACCACCCCTGGTAGGCAGCTGAGGTACAAGCTAGGGCAGCAGAGCTGAGATCTGGTGATCCCTGTGTATTTGCCAAGAAAAGTCCGGTTGGCTGTCACTCAGGTTATCTGTGTGCAGGAGATGGTGCGAGTGCTCCCTCCAGAGCCTGCGCTGATCCACATGCCTTGAATCAGTGTCTTGGGGAAAGACAGGTACGACTTTTTGGTGGAAAAAAAAGATAGGAGAGGTTCTGCTTCCTCCTCTTCCTCCTCTTTTCCCTTCCCTCACCTAAACTCCTGTTGATAAGCACCTCTTTTGGTGCTTAAAATCAGTGACGTGATCAAGGTTCATAAGAAAGCTTATGTTTATTCTCTAGGGCTTTTTTTAAACATAAATTCCTGACCCAGTTAGAGATGAGTTGGCACAATGGACTGAGGGCCAGCTGCCTCACAGTGGAGAGGATAAAGTAGCTGGAGGCTAGCAAGATGCAAACTTCAGCTGGCTTTGTCACTAGGAAAATGGCAGTGGCACCACACCCTGCACTTCCCATCCCTTCTCCTCCTTCCAACAGTACTTGAACAAAAGACCAAATCCCAGACTGCTTTGCAATGGACACTCTATTGCACAGTGCCACTCTCTGCTTGACCCCAAATCCTTGACTCTGAGATTTTGGAAGGCATTGAATAAGTGCTGAACGGTAGGGAGGTAAAGGTCCTAGTATCCACATAGCACACAGGCTGATGAAGAACAGCATCCTAAGGGGCTTTTTCAGGGAATGGGAAAGGGCCAGAGGTTTGCTTTTCCCCATGGAAGGAAGTTTGACTAGATGATCATTGTAGGTCCCTTCCAACCAAAATAATCTATTCTTCTATTCTATACTATACTATTCTATTCTAGTTTAGTCTATTCTGAATCATCTAAGCCCATTTCCTTTGGCTAGTATAGGAAAAGCTGGAGCTCTGTGTCCCACCTCATTTGATGACCAGGAACGGGTGAAGCCAGATGGTGAAGGTGAAGGCTTCTCTGTCACTGACCTAAACAGCCATCCATGGCTCTGACCATGGGACAGGGACCACTCTTTCACCTCTCAGTACTGTATGCCTCATCTGCCCCTGGGTGGAGGAACCCTGAATGGCAATTCTGCTCTTAGGCTCATACCTGAGCCATGAAAATATAAAGGACAAGATGGTGGGAGTTTCAACCTCAGATTCAGCAGGACACCTTGTCACTAACTAGCAGAGTAGGTCTCTATATTCTTTCACTCATCCTTCTTAGACTATAAAAGCTATTTTCAAAGCCTGGCCTCATGTGTCTTTATTGGTGTTGAGCAATGACACCACTTCCCTCTCAGTCACTTGCATGCCTCCCACACATCTGTTAAAGGACCAGCAGCAACTGTTAAAGGGTGCATGAGACATCAGCCACTTCTGGAAAACGTTAATGTTTTCCTGCCTGATATGCTCAGCTAGCCTGGAATTATTTAAAAAAAAAAAAAAAAAAAACAACGGACTTTTCCACAAGATTTCTGGGAGGGGTCTCCAAAGAGGAACTTGTTGTCAGCCACAGCTCATGACTAATGTAATATAAAAAGCGTATGTTTGGCAGGATTTTAGGCAAGTGACTGTTTCAGGAATCAGGGTATTATTTTATGTGCAAGGTTATATTTAGAATTTGTAGACTGCAGAGTCGCAAGAAAATAATTGCATCAAGGAAATCTGGTGGAATCATAAACCATGAGAATGCAAAGCCTGAATCATCTGAGCCCACAGGAGCCTGGGATTTATTCCACCAGAGCTCACAGCAGATCATCCATTTGCTGGTGTTTGGGGTATTTCCTTAGCTTTAAAGGAGTGTATGCTTCCGTGCTGATACATTTACTAAGGCAATAATTACAGCATGTGACAATGAATGAATCTGTAAAATGGTTTCTAGACCCTTAGAAAAGACTTCAAACTGTCTCATTCTGAACGATACTTCCTCCTCTGGCACGAGTGCATCTGAAAGCTCCAAAGATACAAATCCTCAGGAATTTGACTGTTGTTCAGATGTGGCTTTCCACATGATGATTCACACCCTCCTCATTTTGGTCATCCTGGCGTTCAAGAGATGATGTATCCCTTGCTCCTAAGTATCAGTCTAGAATATAAAATGCCCCAAGACAGGATGGCAAAGTGCTAGGCTGTGACACCCTCTCCTCCTGCCCCACACAAGATCCTCTTGTGTCAATTAAAAGCCTCCCAAAGGGCTGAGGAGGTGTTTATGACTCCGAGATTTTGCTCATCTATATGAGGTTGGAGGTGGGAGGGTTGCTTTTAGCGACTCTCACATTCACATATGGCAGGACAATTGATATATGAGAGGACTGTTCTGAAAAGAGGGGAGAGCTTCCAGCTCAACTGGGACAGGAACATGCAACAAACTCTCTGACTCTTATCTCCCTCTGTTAGCTCCATATCCCTTCTCCTCACCCCTCTCTGTACACATGCATGCTGCTTCCTTCCACCTCATGGGGCAGACAGCCCATCACTCCTCTGATTCAGGAAATCCCACCACATCTCACTTCAGCCAGGTTGGCACCCCTGTCCTGACATAGCCATCTCCAGTAACAACATTCAGCTTCACAACTCTCGTGAGTAGGCTGTAGTGACAATTTTGGACACATAGAAAATCTGACTATATCTGCAAAGCAGTGCAGTAGAGGCCACAAGGAAAGATGAGAGATAATTCCTTCCAGACTCTTCTGCTGTATCTCAAAAACAGACTGATCTAAGGAGTCTTTAAGACTCCTCAACAGGTTGCAGTTGGCTAAGCTGAAGCCTGTCTGCATTTTTAAATTAAATAGATATTTTATTGAGCCTTCACTCTGGTTGCACAGTGTGATGGGTCAGGGATGATCCTGGCAGTCACTGATCTTGACAGTAAAGGCATGTGTTTATCCCAGGGCACATAGAACATGGGAATAGTGCCAAGGGTTGACTGAGGTAAATTTGCCTTGCAATAAAACCACAGTGCCTTCACTTCTGCTTCTGAGCTGAAGAGCATAATGGGTTTCAGTTACTTTTATTTGGGCAGTGAAGACAAGACTCTTGTCACAGCATCTCAGGGGACAGTCAAACACAAACCGTTCATGGCTCTCAACCTCCCTCCAACTGAAGGGCACGTACGATACCTAAGAAGAGTCTCTTTCTTCACAAGTCAATACACTGACATAGTGTCCTCAGTGAGCAGGAAGGAGGGATGGGGCAAAAGAGGGTTTCAGAGAAAGAGATGAGAGCGGTGGTGACATTTATTTCAAGACCTTCATGATGAAAGGTTCCTCATGCTGTGAGGACTCATTCATGCCATTTCAGAGCTGGCATTCAACCAGGGCTTAATCCGGTGCAGAATGAAATCGGGCATTATGAAGACATGGATGGTTGTAATTGAAATAATAACACAAATATAATTGAAATATAAATATATATATGCACACACACACGCACACTGTATAAAACCTCGGTGGAAGCAACAATAACCTTTTAGCTCTGCGAGCCAGCTAACCTATTCCTGTAACCGCCTCTAATCTGTATGTTTGCACCTGGGGTTCTTTAAGGAAACGCAGAGTTGTAATTAATGGGGGGTGTGGAGAAGTCAGATGAGTGGGATATTCACACTGCAAGACTAGAGCATGAATTTGCACCAGGTCACAAGCATAAAGAGAGCAGGCGTGCCAGTTTTGTCCCAAGAGATCGTTTTACATGCTCTCCATCATCAAATAACCACACATTGCAACTCACAAATTTCCTCCAGTGACCGTAAAGCTTCTCAAAAAACTCTACTTCTGAGCTACTCATTCAAAAAGTTACTCTCTGACATTAAAAAAGACCCTTGGATATCGTTAGACTTCTGTGCAGCTTTAGCAGCCGTGAAGCTGGTACCAAGCTGCCATGAGATGTTACAGTGCCTACATTGTTGGTGGGAACCTTAGGGAAAGAGGTTTCTGGACATGCCCTAGCGTCCACTTTCAGGTGATAACTTCTTGGCTAATAAACACATTTAAAACACAAAATATGAATTTCCCTTATTGCTCATGATGGAGTGGCTGCCAAGCATCAGCAATTAGGACTGTGTCTGGAGAGGGAAGGGGCCTAGCCAGAGTCTTTGGATGTTCATCACAGGAGTCCTGGCTCATGGCTGAGATCACTCTCATGCCTGGCTGGAAGGCATGGCTTGTTGTGATGCTTAGGTGAAGGTTTAAGCTGGGCCTAGGTCTGTCTGGATGAAACACAGCTTGCCTCAGCTTCCTGAGGCCCAGCCCCTGGGCAAAGGGTTCCCTCTTTTTTTCCTGTAGACAACACTGTTTCTTACCTGGTCTTATCTTGGGAGATGAAAGTTGTCTGCAGAGTCTCCACACCCAGACCAGTATCATCAAAGGTGTTTGGGAGACTCCATGAACAAAACTGAGGAATTCATAAATCCAAATCACCAATCAGTCTGACACAGCCCACAAACAGTCTCTTGTCTGCTCCTCTCTTGGACACTGCAGCTCACAAAGTGTCTGATGAAAGGAGATATGCTTGTATTGCTTATAACAAGCAATAACAGAAGGATGCTCTGTATGCAGTTGAGACATCCATAGCTACCCTAAGCTAACATCACGGTGAGGCTGGAGGGGTAATCGTAGAGAATTTGACAAAGCAAGTGATGGAGCTGAGAAAAACGTGGAGGCTTCATTTCGTCAAGGCGGATGTTGCCATTGGGTGGAGGTGTCTGGTGTGTGTTCTCATCGGTGACAACTCTGAAAATGCCAAAAAATTGTCATCGGTGATTAAGCTCCCTCATGCAGGGAGGCTTTGGGAATAGAAGTCAACGGCTTTATAATTAGCAAAAATTACTGAGAAAAGAGTCATTTGGATGCTTTTTTTCTCTCATCAAAGACTTTTTGTGCCAAAGTCCCCTTCTTGTGATGGCAGGGGACAACAGACCACCTCAGATCACACAAGGCAGGAGGGATTCACTCTTGCCAATGTGTCAATCATATAACGACTAAAGAAACTCCACTGGAGTCTGCTCCTCTGAGTGCCAGACAGCCTTTGCATCTCACCTGTTCCTGGCTGGGTGGTCAGTCCCAGGTATGGTGTTCCTTGCTGGGGCTCACCCCTGCCAGCTAAAGCAGTTGTTTGTTCAATAGACTTGAAGCTGACTAACAGACCCATAAAGCTGTGCTCCAGAAGCTGTCTTTGAATCTCCCAGCCTGTAGCCCAAAATGTAAAAACTAGGAGCTGAGTTGATCCTGCTGGACTGAGCATGGCTTCTGTTCCTGGTACCCGTATATCCTCTTTTCTAGATGGATCACATGCGTGCAGACAGAGGAACAGGAGCCTGGCAATGTTTAGAAGCAGGATTTCTGGTGTTTTAGGCACCAATTACACTCAGGAAGTATAGCTGGTGTGGTTCGCGTGCTTAGCTTCCCACCATACGTGTATGAAGGCTTTGGCTGGCATGTCCTGGCTGAATCACAGAGCGTGCAGTAGCCTGAACCTTTCCTTCTGGAGCTGATGAGCCTGGCTAAGCCCCAGGGAACTGTGACAGATTCACACCCATGCTGGATGGGGCCCCAAGAAGATACGTAACACCCTTTCCATGGGCAGATTGCATACATTAGTGTAGGAATTTCTCAGGAAAACCCATTCTTAGAGAGAGCTGCCTTCTATTTATCAAATGCTACACGAAACGAGCTGTCATGAGACTGCTGTCTCCTGTAGCATGATGAAGACCTTTTCTTTCTTGAAGGAGTCTTCTCAGATGTGAAGATTTTATCTATTCACCTCTTCCAAAAGAAAATTCACCATCTTTGTATGTGCAGCTATATTCTCCTTCCCAGAAGGACGGACATGTCTGCCAGTGAGCCTACCCCCACGAGTATGAGCCAAGGAACTGTCCTGAAAACACAGTGTGATGAGGGTCTGAGTGAATGGGTGTGAGGGTGTTGGTGGCACTGTGCTCAGTGGTCCTGTGCTGACCCTGGGCCATAAAGGGACAGCCAGCAGTGGCATGCATGATGCTTGAGAGAGGTGCCCAGAGGCATCAGTAGAACCTGGGGCTCCCACTGGAACTGGTGCTCAGCATCCCTGAGTCCTGCAGACTCTGGCAAGCCCTGAGCAGTGTCCTGCCAACAGACCGAAGCTTCTTAAGGCTTGAAGACTGGAAGTGTTGTTCCAGGCATAAGGCAGCAGTGTTTTAAGCCGCCAGTCTCCGGGGCTTTCTCTTGCGAGCTCCGTGATTACGTCATGTCTCCAGTGAGGTCAGTGCGCAGCTATCGAGATGGAGTTTCAATTGCTCCCAGGCTTGCAGGTGTGCTCTAGCCCGTGCAGGATGTGGCCAAGCCATCACCAGGAGGGTGCAATGGGATTGTCCCACCTCAGTAGCCCTTTCTTCGGGAACTGGCTTCCCCCCTCACACGCATGCAAGTCCCGTGGTGGGAAGAAAGGGTTGCTTGTTTCTTGCCTACCGTTAATAGAAAGAGCTGGAAGTGTAACCAGAAATGACAACTCGAGTGAAATGCGATGCCTCTGGAGAGGCCCGGAACGCAGCAGAGTGGTGCCTTCCAGCCATGCCAGAGACCCCTTTCTCCCGCTCACTGAAGAAGCAGTCAGCTTGGGAAATCTTGTTTTCACAAATGTATATTTTTCCCTCTAAAAACAATAAATGGTGTTATTGATGGGCAAAGCTGAGGTCCAATGTGGCCACACACTGTGAGGTTTGGCTGGCTTCCTCCGCTGTTGCTATGCTCTTAGTTTCCCAAGGAGATTTTGGATACCTCCTTCTGCTGCGAGGGCCACACATACAGACAGAACAACCCATTGGAGGATCCTCTATACCCCATCCAGTCCCATTCAGTCCCTGGGAGGTGCATAGGGGCCCAGGAGGATGTGACACTGGCCCCTGACTGTTATCTGTGCCTCCAACTCCTTCTGTCACTGCTGACCTGCAAGAACAGAGCCTTGCCTGAAGCTTCAAGCTCCAGTCCAAGCTGTCCAACCCATTTCTCAATACCAGGTTTCAGCTGACAAGGCTATAGTCATATGCACACAGAAATGACCATCCTCAGATGGAGAAACAGCTCTGAGTAATGGCTGCTCTTTCAGGCCTACATATTGCATGGGTTGAGGTGATTTAGAGCCATCCTTATCTTTCAGGTACAAGTGATTTGGGAGCTTTGTTGAACACAGATGCTCAGGCAAAGGTCTAATCTCATCTGGACAAGGTCTGGGCAAGAAAGGAGCTCATTGCTTAATGTCTGACTTGGACAATTCTTAATTCTCAAGATCTGTCCTTATAATTTTCCCCCAACACTGTCTCTAGCCAGTAGTTGCCAAAAAAAAAAAAAAACAACCAAAAAAAAAGTCAGACCCTAGACAGACGTTAGAAAAGAAAAAATAGAGTAAATAAATAGTATCTGGCTTCATATCAGGAATCTGAACTATGAACAAAACCCAACGGCCAGTCACCATTAAAGCAAACATGGGAGAAGAAAACGGAAACTGGTCAAGTCCTTGATCTCTCCCACACATCTGCAACACCAAGCTGCTTTGCTGATTTACATCCCCAATCTACATCCCTTGTCTGCCCCAGCTCCCATGCATCATGTCCCCGTTGCCATGTTGGCCTCCATACATGCATGGGCACACTCCCACACACTCCCACTCCCACGCACCCTTTCCTCACGTGCCCCCCAGCCCACACCACTCATTTCAGTCAGTGCCCTGCCCGCCGTGGCATGGCTGCTGCTGATTCACATGTCGTCACCGTCCCCCGCCCTCCCACAGTGCACCCACCATCCCTTGGATCTGCTGCGCTGCACGTCGCTGGCACATAGCAGGGCCAGGAGCATTTACTGGTGTGAAGTAGGGTACTGGGGCAAATGCCCGCTGCATACCAATGAGTGGAAAGCAGCCCGTGAGCAGCCGCAGAGCAAAGGTTCCCTATTCTCTTTTCTTGGCTGTCGGCACATGTGGGACAGCGGGGATGTGGGAGAGGAGGGAAGGAGCGGCAAGAACCAGAGACAGCAGTAGGAGCTCTGTCGCACTTTGGGATGAATGCTAAGCAGACCCCACGGGGCGGGAGTACCCAGATGAATGGGATCCTTTCACATCAGCCTGACAGAGGAGGGATTTCATAGTTCTCCAGGCAGCACAGAGCTGCCTTAATCCAGCAGATACAATGCCCTGCTCATACGGCTCAGGAAACAAAATAAATATGTTCTTGCAAAGACATCACAATGAGGCTTTTAAGGACTCTATGTGAGAAGGCTCTACCTGGTTCTTGGGTCTCCTTGCATGTGTGGGAGCTAAGAGGCAGGCTTTTTATTTTCTTGCTGTCTTTGCTTTTCTCAACACTTTCCTCCATTGCTGAACCTGGCCCTGGTGTGGAGGAGAAGAACATTTCCATTAGGCTCTCCTCTAAAAATAAACAGAAACAATCACCCCCGAGGTCACTTTAAAGAAAGTGATCACAATACACCTGGCAATAAAAAAGTAGAAATGCAATCAACTCTGCAGATCAAATAAAAATAACCAAAAAAGACTAAAATAACTGTGCTGGGTGGCACAGAGAAGCTGTCTGCTCCCCAAGTCTAACTCCTCTGGCATCTCTACCAAAGAGCCATGACAGCTGCAGCAGGATGTAGTAGTTATGACTATAGGATAACCATGGAGTAAAGCTCACCATCAAGGACTAGGGGCTGCTCCTTCCAGTTTCCCATTAATCCCACATTGAGACATGGATGAAGCAAACCAGCCCAACAGGGTGCAGTGTAGTAATACCCAAGCCAGCCTATGTCAAAAAGCAGCCGGGGAGCTCAAGATGATCTGTTTGCACTGTAGCTTAGTCCTGCAGCAGGTATACTAGCCCACAGTATGGGCTTGGCAGCAGCTTGGCAGAATCTAGAACCCAGCAAGCTCTAAACGGCTTTGAGGCACTTTCTCCACCTGCATCCAACCCTGGGTGAAGAGGAGTCTTTAGCATTAGCAGCTAACCCAGCTGACCTACTCTGCCCACCCACCTGACTTTTGATACTCTCCTTTTGTTCTGTGATGCTGCTGCAGCAGAGAGCATTTACTTCACCATACGAGTGCACACTATGGGGGATCTACAGCACATTTGCCGTACTGCATGGGGTTGGTTGTAGTGCTGCAGTCAGGGCTGTTTGAGTCCATCCCTCCCTCCTGAGTCTGCTCTCTCCCAGGTGACATGTAGCCTTGAGAACTGGCTGAGTGACTTCAACCCCCCTAAGGCCCATATGGTTAATTTCTTATTTCCATGGTGGTTTGGGTTCCCAGCTGAACATTACCCTTGTGCTCAGATGGAATCTATTAATATCTCTGCCAGGAGGTAATGAAGGCTCTTTCAAACACTGCAGCTGAAATCTCCCCTGGGAATGGCTCCCAGGAGACAGGCTTATAATATCCAGAGGTTATGACAAAATTATACCCTGTATATAGGATGTGTGACTGTCTTGTTTGGCCATTTGTGCTGTCCCTGCTATGGAGTACCAGGTACACAGTGTTACTCGGGCAGCCTTTGGTGCCTATCTGGAGCAAATTTCAGACTGCAGGACTCGACTGTCAGATGTCAGCTTGGGAAGGTGCCTGCCTGTTCTGCACCTGACAGATACTGAAGAGCAGTATAAAACTGTCAAACCCATCCCTGGGATAAAAAGCTTGCGTCAAGCTAATCAAAGCATGAAAGCATAAGAAATGCACAAAGGGAAAGGTTTTAAGACCAGAACTGGTAGCTTTTCCACCAGACCTCCCTGCATACATCCAGGCCATAGAACATCAGCTGGCAAATCCTGCAGTGGCAGAAATTGTTCTTCCTATCAATGAAGAGAAAGAGACACCTTTTGGAGAAAACACTCTGCCTTCCAAAACCCTAGCAGCCAGCTGTCCCACTGCAACACTTCTGTCCCTAATTTGCTTTCCCAAAGTGTCAAGCTCTGTCAAAAGCCCAGTGCCAGTGACTGCTGCTGAAACGGAAACTTGTTCTTCCAAAAATTAGCCTAACCGTGGCCCTTGCTGTTAGATGTGTGTTAGCACCCATGGTCTGCAACCTGACCGGCTGGTGAATAAAGTGCCTGTTTTTCTGCCAGCTTCCCGTGCCCCTCTGTGTGCTAGTGCTGCCATTCCTGTGCCAGAGCTGCCAAGATGAGGTGGTGGGTTGGCAGGGAGAACAGCAGCTCTGTGATTCCCCGGGCCGATGATCTACCAGAAGTGCCAGACTGTGTCAAGCGACATGTGAGTCACCACTCAGACCTTCTGCTCAGTGGTGAAGCAAAAATCCACAATTCTGGCAAAATTTAGGCCGCCTTATTATTCTCTCTAGCAGCCTTACCAAGCTGGCATTTTAGCGTCCCAAACCGAAGTTGAATAATGCTGCCAAGGGCTGTCATCCCAAGTTTCTGCTTCTAATTTCCTTGCAATGGAGATGCTGAGATGGCTGAGAATATTTCATTTTACCACCTGGCCACCAAAAAGCTTGGTCTGCATTTTGGGTGATGTCACACTTCCTGAGCTTTGGAGAATGGTTGTCTCTCCTTTCTCTTTTGGCACAAAACAAGCTCAATCATTCAAAAAAAGAAATCCCTCATGAACTGCCAAGGAAATACCAATGAGAGAGATGGGAACAAAAGCACGACTGTAAAATCAGAGGAGACAAAAGGATTCAATAAATCTGATGGGGTTTTTTCCCACCCAAATTGTAGCAACCATGTCAACTGATGACAAGAATTATTTGGTGACGTCGGAAGTAGTCGGAACAAATCTGCTCTTCCTTAACAGCCCTGTATCTAAGCCACGCATCCCAGCGGGTTTGTGGTTAATCTGCCCTCTTTGACACAAGCTGTAGCTCCCATACAGCCCTTCCTAGAGGGATTCATCTCAGAGATGTCAAGAAGATGACTAATAACCGAACATGCTCTCGAGCTCAGTGACTGAATTTATTTGTGTGGCCAAAGACCCCATTAATAGTCTGTACACACAGTATATATAGCTACTTTTTAAATATAGAGGCATTGTCCAGAGGTATTTCTATTAGCCCTGTTTACTCCCAAACCACTTGGGCTCAGACATCTCGACGTCCTGAACCTAAATGTGGATAAAGTGTGAGGCAGAGCTCCAAAGGGTGAGACAGAAGGGAAGTCGCTGGGCCAAGCAGCTTTAATGGAAAAAAAAAAAAATGATGTTGACACAGTTCAATTTATTTTATTTTTTTCCAAACCTGGGTAACTCGAAAAGTTCAATGACTGGGTTACATTAGAGGTGGAGGTGAGGTGCTCATGGAGAAGGAAAAGATGTCAGTCATGAGGGGAATGCCAGAACAGGTTATTGGAGTATCACACTGCTGAGAAAGTTTGGGGACTGATTTGCTGGGAGTTCCCACTGGAGCAGCTGTCTCCTCCCTGAGTTGTTATTTGTCAGGGCAGACTTTTCTTCAGTTTGCTAAATTTATTTTAGAACATTTATTGCTCCAAAGCACCTACCAATGAACCTCTCTTCAGTGATTTTTAGGATAAGTATCTGGTGGCTATTTCCAGTTTACTCTTTATACTGTGTCACTCAGGAGCTGAATTGCACCAAGTTTTGATTTTGGTTTGGGTTTAGCTTTGTTCTTGAGGATGTTGAGTTTGGGGCTTGTTTTTTTTCCTTTCTGACTGAAGAACAGGAAATCAGTTTAAAAGAGCAACAGCAAAAAACAGCACCTATATGACAAAGCCATGTGAGCAGATGAACAGTAAGGTTTAAAGTAAACAGAGCTTTGCAAATATTTTCACCCAGGAACAACGTTCCACCACCTGTAAATAGCAGCAATTCAAACAGAGGGTTCAAGCTCAGAAATAAATGCATGAATCACTGGCTTTATTCTTTAGTCATGTTAGCTACTAAATACTTGGGAACTCCAGTTCTTCCACTCTCCTGGTTGGGCTGGGAAAAGCAAAAGTGTAAGGCCAAATGCTGACTCAGAGCAGTGAAGAAAAGCATATATGCGACAGAAGAGCCTTTGAGAGCCATTCTCCTTTCAGTCTGCCTTGTTCCTACTAGAGGTCTTCTGAGGCTCTCACTGAGGACTCACATCTTTAGAAATGTGGTTTGGTTTGAGCAAAACCAAAACAAAACTTTGCAGCTAAAGGAAAGCCCGAGGGTCTATGACTTTGGAGGGATCCTGCTGGCTGGTGTTAAAAAGGATGCAGTGGGGATCTGATGCCAGCTGCAGGTGGCCATAGGACCAGACCCCTTTGCTGCTGCCATCATTGCTTTAGACCTGCAGACCCTGGGAGCTGTGCAGTGCTGGAGCCGGGCACCATCCTTTTGGCTGACAGCAGAGGCAGCTAGTGAGATCAGTGCAGGTTCCAGTGCACCAAGCAGGATTCTGGAGCATCTTCTGACATGCCAAGGATGGCAACCACTACACAATCTTTTATTCCCACATTTAGCCCCCATAGAGAAACACTGTTGGTTTTGGCAACAATGAAAGCCCATTGAAAAAGAAAGAGTTCTTGGGAGAGGAAATGGGGAAAAATGAAAGGGAAGATCATGAGACTGTGTCTCTGTCACCTAAGGGACAAGCAGAGGTAGGCGTTGATAATTACTGGGTGGTTCTCAACATTATGTAAAATGTTTTATAAAGTCTCATTTGAATAAGAGCTGCCCTAATGAGCCTGGGGATGTTTGAGCCCTTTCAGGTCTCATCTGGCTTGCTCGCACCTTGGCCCCGACGAGCCCGCCTGGCTGCTCCTGCAGAAGCAAGGCATTCATGCTCCCAGAGTGTTAATGATTTCACCCTCCATAAAACCAGCCACTCAACCACGCGCTCGGTGGGACACACACTGAGATGAAATGCTCTTTTTGAAGGACAGGAGGAGGTGACAGGACGAAGGTTTCTTCCTGGGACAGTTTCATCACCATCACAGGGGAGATTCCCAGGGGATGGGTTGTCTGATTCCCATCACCCGCAGAGGCATCTAGTCCTCTTAGCCTCACCAGTATTGTTACATTTGAACACAGTTGACAAGCCCTGGGCTCATGGAGGCTGTTAATGCCTGCCCTGAAGTACTTCTGAAAGCCAGTCCTCCTCTCAGCTCCTGCTTTGACAAAGGGGCATGGAGACTCCATACATCCCGCAGCTCTGCTGGCGGTGAGGGACAGAAGATCTTGTTGCAGAGCTCTCCTCCCCAGGTACACGTGGTTAATTTGTTCCATAAGCACTCTGTTGACAAATTTTACAAGAGGCTGGGAAAGTAATGAAAACAGTCTGTGCTGCATGCTTATTTGAAAAATGCTATAAAACCCCCTGAATAATTTTCACACTGAGGTGATCTGACTAGGCCAACATGGAATACTTAAGTGGGTAACAGTCCTGGACCTGCCTGTGAGATCCAGCTGGGCATGATGCTCCTTGTTGCCATTGTGTGCTCCAGCCATGCCCAGGGGTTACTGAGAGTCTGCTGCTGGTTCTGGGCTGCTCTTGCTTATATCCAGCTGTGGGATCCACCATGCCACTACCAGGACTGAGGTGTCCATGATTCATCCCCCTCAGCCACAAGCATGGGACACACGGAAGGAACTTGCACCAGGGATGCTCCTGCACTGGGAGGTTCTCAGGTGGTGACACAGGGTAGCACAGCATCTTCCCAGGGCAAAGGCAAGGGGGAAGGAGTCAGCGAGAAAAACTCAGGATTTTCTTCCTTTTCAAGGAAAAAAATGATGCAATTATTCAGATGTGGTGAATGCACTATCCTGTCTAATAGCTACAAGCATCATGAGGAATCAGCTCTTCAGATAAAGCTCCAGTTTCCTCTTCTTGCATTTTGGATATTTGCAGCTCAAAGGAACTACAGATCCCAGTATGCAATGGTCCCTCTCCCTATGAAGGCCTGAGGGCGATGTGGGTACTACTGGATTACACTGGTTTTGCTAGTCAGACTCCACGCCAGTACAGATGTTTCTATAGCTTTTATCCTCGCTCCATCTGCTTGGCTCCAGGGGTCAGTACTTCCCTCTGTGACACACTAATGCTTTTTGCATAGGTGTTAATGGCAGGATGAGCCAAACCTGCCAGCTCCATTGGGCAAAGCAATTTTACACTCTCCCACACAGTGGTAACATCCACTGAGAAAAGCCAAAGGAAAACAACCAAACCTCCTGCTGCCTGGTGGCACTGTCCTGCAGTCCTGGGTGGGGAAACCCCTGTTAACCAGTCCAAGTGATCACATGAGAGGGCAATAAGATGCAAATGAACGTCATTACTCTGAGTATAACTCTCAAAGCTTGTTTTGATGAGAAGTCATCTGATTTGAATCAACCCGGCCTCGAACAACCGGACGAAAGCTTCGGTCACCGCCCGCGAGAAACCCTGCGAGGTGACACCGAGGGGACACCGAGGGGACATCGAGGTGACACCCGGGGGACATCCTGGGGACATCTTGGGGACATCTCGGGGACGTCCTTACCGGGTCCATCGTGAAGACTCAACGGCTCCAGTCCAGCGACGCTCCCAAGGCCCGCAGCTGCTGGAGGATTTTGTCACCGTGCCTACGGCCGGGTGACATTTGGGTCACCTCTTCCCGGCCCAGTTTGGCACCAGTTTAACCAGTTTAACCATCCCCCCGCCACTGCCGACTCGGCCCCGCGAGCTCAGGGTGAGTGAGGGAAGGAGACTGAGGGGGGAAGGCCGCAGGGAGAGACCCCCCTGCCCCAGGTAAGGGACCCTCCCCCAAGTGAGGCCCAGTATGTGGCCCAGTGCTCCCAGTATTGACTTCAGGGCTCTCCAGTGCCCGCCAGTATTGTCGTTGGTGTCCCCCAGCTCTTCCCAGTAGCCTCCAGTATGGCCTGCAATGCCCCCCAGTCTCTCCCGGTGCTCCCCAGTACTGTGTATAGTGCACCCCAGCGTCTCCCACTTTGCCCAGTGTACCCCAGTCATCCTCAGTATGCCCCCCAGTCCCTCCCAGTCTCTCCCAGTGCCTCGCAATACCGCCTCAGTGCTTCCCAGTCCCTCTCGATGCCCCCCCCAGTTCCTCCCAGTGCTCCCCAGTATGGCCTCCAAGTCCACCCAGTTCCTCCCAATGCTCCCAGTATGGCCTCCCAGTCCCTCCCAGTGCCCCCAGTATGGCCTCCCAGTCCACCCAGTTCCTCCCAGTGCCCCCAGTCTGCCATTGCCACTCTCGCCAGGGCTGTCTCTGGGTAATTTTGCTTTAATTAACTTGATCATGAAGAGTCATTAACGAAGCATTTGGGGGGCTGGGGGGGGCCTTGGGTGATAGATAGTTTTGGGGATGCCCATGGGTTTGGGGGTGCCTGTGGATGCTGGGTTTGGGGGTGCTCTTCTGGGTGCTAGGTCTGGGGGTGCCCCTGGGTGCTGGTTTGGGGGTGTCGCAGCACGGCAGCGGGGTGTGCGCAGGCACAGCGGGGTGCTGTCGGCGTACGGGCTTGCGCTGGCCGACGTGGTGCACGAGGCGCAGTCTGCCTGCGCCCTACGCTACGAGCCGGCCACCTTTGCGCGGCTGGATGGGCGCATCGCTGCACTGGAGCGGGAGTGCCGGGACGCGCTTCAGGCTCAGGGCTTTGCTGGGTGAGTGCCCACGGGGGGCTTGGCCACGGGGCAAGCTGGGACACGCACACACGACATGGGGACCCCTGGGCGCTGACGGTGCCACTGCGGCGGCGGCACAGGGAGCGGATCCGCACTGAGGCCTTTCTGCACCTGCGCTACGAGGGCACCGACTGCGCCCTGATGTGCTCGGCCAAGGGCCACCCACCCACTGCCTGTTCCTGCCGCGCTGGAGACTTCCAGGCCGCCTTCACCAGCCGGTGCGTCCCGGCACCACCAGCTGTGTCCGTGTGCTGCTGCCATACCCCTCCCAGTGCCACAATCGATCCCCATCCCAGTGCCACAACTGATCCCCATCCCAGTACCACAATCGATCCCCATCCCAGTGCTGCAATCCCCATCTGGCACCGTGATGCCCTGTGCCAGCACCACACTGCTTGTCCCAGTGCTGGGATCTCCATCCCGGCACCATGATTCTCATACTGGCACTGTGATCCCCCATCCTGGTGCCATAATCCCCACCCAGCACCATGATCCCCTGTCCTACTGCCATGATCCTTGTCCTAGTGCTGCAATTCCCATCTTGTCACCACAATCCCCATCCCAGTGCCACAATCCTGTCATGGCACCGTGATCCCCATCCCAGCACTTTGATCCCCATGTTGACACGGCAATCCCAGTCTCAGCACCATCACACTGTGCTGGGGGTGGTCAGGAGGGGTTCTCCCGGTGCCCCCTCAGCACAGTTGCCCCCCCCCAGGTACCTGGTGGAGTTTGGTTTCACCATCCCTGACCGACCCATTGTGGTGGATGACGTGCGGGTTCGCGGCACTGGCAGCAGCGGCATCAGCTGCGAGACCCCCCTGGCCCCCAGTGGGAACCCTCCCCGTGTGGAGACGGTGAGGACAGGGAGGGGAGATCCTGGGGGAGTCCTGGTGGGGCTGGGGGTGACCCAGCGTGGGGCTGGGGGCTTGGGCTGGTCCCACAGGTGACGCGGTGCTACTTTGAGGAGGGGTACCTGGAGACACCAGTGTTCCTGCTGGAGGAGCTGGCCTGTGACCACAGTGTCGCGGGCCCTGCCATCGTCATCGACAAGAACAGGTGGGGACACCGGGGGGACAGGGGGGACCCCAGGGAGCTGGTGGGGATACCAGACTGACAGTGGGACCCCAGGGAGATGGTGGGGGACCTTGAGGGGACAGCAGGACCTCAGGGGAACTAGTGGAGACCCCAGGGTGACAGTGTGGACCCCAGGGAGCTGGTGGGGACCCCATGAAGCTGGCAGGGACCACAGTAGGCTGGTGGGACCTCAG
The DNA here is from genome assembly GCA_027560015.1 of Chloroceryle amazona. Taxonomy (NCBI): domain Eukaryota; kingdom Metazoa; phylum Chordata; class Aves; order Coraciiformes; family Cerylidae; genus Chloroceryle; species Chloroceryle amazona. Next base: position 3,702 of record JANHFX010023301.1, on the reverse strand, counting down.
GGAGCCAGAAGGACCCCAGTGGGCTGGTGGGACCTGAGGGAGCTGGTGGGGACCATTGGGAGCTGGTAAAGAGACAGAGAAGCTAGTGAGGACCCTGGAGGAGTTGGTGAAGAGACCAGGGAGCTGGTGGGGATTCCAGGAAGCCAGAAAGATCCCAGGGAAGCTGTAAGGGACCCTGGGAGGCTGGTGGCACCCTGGGAAGCCAGGAGGCGACCCCTGGGAAGCCGCTGGAGACCCTGGGGAGCCCCTGAGGTCTTGCTCTGTCGGCACGACCCCCAGCACCATCGTGGTGGAGCCAGGCTGCACCGCCAGCCTCACCCGCTTTGGTGACATCTGCATCGCTGTGGGCTCAGGGGCCCCGCGCCCCGTCGGCCCCCACCTCGACGCCGTCCAGCTCTCCATCTTCTCCCACCGCTTCATGAGCATTGCAGGTGGGGCCAGGGCTGAGGCAGGGTCAGTGGAGTTCTCTGGGCCAGGGGGGTACACTTCTGAGGTTCCACCATGTCCTGTGTCGTGTGACCCCCCCGCAGAGCAGATGGGCCGCATCCTGCAGCGCACAGCCATCTCCACCAACATCAAGGAGCGGCTGGACTTCTCCTGCGCACTCTTTGGGCCGGATGGGGGGCTGGTGTCCAACGCCCCCCACATCCCCGTCCACCTTGGTGCCATGCAGGAGACCGTCCAGTTCCAGGTAGGACCCCCTCAGGAGCTTCCCCCGGGGACCAGGGCCCCCCACTCGGGGACCAGCTCAGCCCCTCCTGGTGCCCTGGCAGATCCGGAACCTCGGCGAGGACCTTCGGGAGGGGGATGTCATCCTGAGCAATCACCCCTGTGCCGGGGGCAGCCACCTGCCCGACCTCACTGTCATCACTCCAGTGAGTGCGGGATACCCTGAGGGTTCAGGATCCCCCCAGCCCTGGGCACCCCAGGACTCAGCGCTGGGCTGTCCCCAGGTCTTCTGGCCGGGTGTCCCCAAGCCAGTGTTCTTCGTGGCCAGCCGCGGGCACCACGCTGACATCGGGGGCATCACGCCCGGCTCAATGCCCCCCCACTCCAAGGCGCTGCAGGAGGAAGGCGCCGTTTTTGTCTCCTTCAAGCTGGTGAAGGATGGGGTCTTCCAGGAGGAGGGTGGGTCTGTGGCAGGGACACAGCAGGGGGGACAATAGGGATGGGATGTGGTGAGGGTGGTGAAGATGTGGTGGGGATGGTGGGCATGGCAGGACCATGATGGGGATGGTGGAGATGTGGTGAGGACATGGTGGCGACAGCAGGGATGTGGAGAGAACACAGTGGAGATGGCAGGTTCATGGTGAGGACACAGTGTGGATGGCAGGGACATGGTGAGGACATGGTGGGGACAGCAAGGTGGCGGTGTGACCAGGCACCCTCATCCCCACCACTGCTGACCCATCCCCTGCAGCGGTGACGGAGGCCCTGATGGCACCGGGTCACATCCCTGGCTGCAGCGGGACCCGGAACCTGCAGGACAACCTGTCAGACCTGCGAGCCCAGGTGGCTGCCAACCAGAAGGGCATCCAGCTGGTCACCGAGCTCATCCGCCTCCACGGCCTCCCCGTTGTCCAGGCCTACATGGCCCACATCCAGGTGGGACCATCACTCCTGGGACCCCCGGAAACCCCCCAGGCCCCTTGGGACCCTCTGTGATGGCCGCTGTTGCCAGGCCAATGCTGAGGTGGCCGTGCGGGAGATGCTGAAGGGCTTCGCAGCACGCTGGGGCACAGCAGTGGAGGCTGAGGACTTCATGGATGATGGGACACCCATCCGGCTCCAGGTGCAGGTGGACCCCCAGGAGGTGAGAGGGGGGCCCTGGGGTGCCGGGGATCCCCCTCCTGGCCTCAGAGATGGAGCCGGGGGGGACACGTGGTCATTCCCACTACATCCCTGACATTCCCACCATCCCCACCACATCCCCACTGTCCTCATTGTCTCCTCGCCATCCCCACCATGTCCTCATCATCCTCACCATGTCCCCACCATCACCACCGTGCCCTCACTATGTGCCCAACCCTTCACCACGTTCCTTCCATCCTCACCACATCTCCACCATTCTCACTGTGTCCTCACCATGTCCCCACCGTCCCCACCATGGAGATGGGGTCTGGGGGGGTCATGAGGCCACCCCATGCCTGCCTCCCCGCCCAGGGCAGCGCCGTCTTTGACTTCTCGGGCTCGGGGCCAGAGGTTTATGGGAACTGCAACGCGCCCCGCGCCATCACCCTCTCCGCCCTCATCTACTGCCTGCGCTGCATGGTGGGCACCGACATCCCCCTCAACCAGGTGAGCTGTGGAACAACCCACCAGCAGCACCCAGGGGCTGTGGGACCCCCCAGGGTGTGGGACTCCTGAGCTGTGGGGAACCCCCAGCTGTGGGATCTTCAGGCTGTAGGACAACACCCCCACCTGGGCTGCGGGACCCTCAGTTGGGGCAGGACCTCCCTGCGCTGTGGCACCCCCCAGTCTGTGAGATCTCTGTGCTGTAAGACCCCCTGGGCTGAGGCATCCCACAGCATTTGTGAGACCCCCAACTGGGGCACCCTTGGGCTGCAGGAAGCCCCAGGCTGTGGGCCCCCCAGAGCTGTGGGAAGTGGGGGTGTCCTGGGACCCCAATGCTCTTGAATGAGGGGGCCCCAGGACCCAGATCCTCTGGGGGGGAGCTTCTGGGACCCCAGTCATTTGAAGTGAGAGTATCCCGAGACCCTGATCTTCTGTAGTGAAGGGGTCCCAGAACCGAGATCCTTTGGGCCACAAGGTCTGGGACCCTGATCCCTTGGTGTGGGTGGGTCCTGACCCCCTACTCCCCCTGGGGCAGGAAAGTGTGGAGGTCTCGGGATGCTGACGTTGTGTGGGGCAGGGTCTGCTGGGGGCTGACAGGTCCCCTGTGCCAACCCCAGGGCTGCCTGGCACCAGTGCGGGTGGTGATCCCCAAGGGCTCCATCCTGGACCCTTCGGGGGATGCAGCCGTGGTGGGGGGCAACGTCTTGACTTCCCAGCGCGTGGTCGACGTCATCTTCAGGGCCTTTGGCGTCTGTGCCGCCTCCCAGGTATAGGGTGGGGGGCTTGTGTGTTCTGGGGAGGGAGGCGAGGGTGATCCCCAGGGTTTGGTGATGCTCAGAGGGTCCTGGGATCCTGGGCTTCCAGGTGCTGGGGGTCCCAAGGGTCTGGGGTCCTGGGGATCTTGGGGGTTGAGGGTCCTGGGAGTCAGGTGTCTCTGGGGTCCTGGGGGTTTTAGGGGTCAGAGGTCCCAGAGTGTCAGGGGTCAGGGGTCTGAGGAGCTGGGGGTCCCGGGGGGCCCCAGAATTTGGTGGTCTCAGGGTCTTCAGTGTGGGGAGTACCAGGGGTTCTGAGGAGCCAGAGGTCCTGGGGGTCTGGGGTGTCAGGAGTTTTGGGGAGTCGTGGGGCCGGGGGTCCCATGGGTCCAGGTTTTTGAGAGTATCAAGGTGCGGGGGGTCCCAGCTGCTGGGGGTCAGGAGTCCTGGGGGTCTGGGGTGATGGAGGTTCAGGGCCCCAGGGGTTGGGGGTCCCAAGTGCTGGGTGTTGGTGGGTCCCAATGGTTGAGGGTCCCAGGTGCTGGGGGGTCTCAGGGGGTACCGGGGGGGCCCAGGGGACCCTGAGTGGGGGGCGCAGGGTTCCCGGGCGGGGGGTCCACCCCCTGTACCGAGCCGGGGGGCCCCCAACCACTAA